>BDDA01000331.1:101471-117450 GCA_001662385.1 Chlamydomonas asymmetrica | reverse complement strand
GGGGGGGGGGGGGGGGGGGGGGGGGCGGCCAAGATAGGGACAGCAGTAAGATCGCAGTCGCAGTCGATTACAGGAGTGCATCACATTGCATATTTGGTTCAGGTTAACGCGTTGAGCTTGGCATGCAAACTGTAGCCAGAATGACCAACGTCACTGCCACCTGTTGTGCAGGGGTCTGCGAAAACGCTACCATGCACTGGCTTTGTGCGATGAGCGAGTAATGCTGTGCCCCATTTGCTACTGCTCGGGCTCTTTACTGGGCTCATTATCAACACCGCGGAACCTGTGCACTAGCCCTCGCACGCACATGCACAAGCAGCGGGACAACACATGCACAGCTGCTCCCCACACACCTTGATGTCTGACGATAGACCGCCCAGCGCAGCGTTGGCCTTGGCAACCTCGCCCTCCACAGCCTTGCTGGCATCAGCAGCGGAAGCGCTCAGCTTGCCAGTGGCGGCGTCAATGTCAGCACCCAACCCTGACACAGCGCCCTCAACGCCGGACGTGTCAATGCCAAAGCCAGCGGCACCAGGGGCAGCAGGGCCAGAGGCAGAGCCGCTCACGCCAACACCGCCAGCAGTGGCGCCGGCCTTTGGTCCCAGCAGGGAAGCAGCCAGGCTGTCCACAGCAGAATGCGCCTGACCCACCAGAGTGCCGGGATCAGCTGCGACGGTGGGGATAGTACCCTGCACCCAAATCACATCACGCACGGTACTATTACTTGCACTTGCCCTGTGCTGGTTTTGGGACGACAACACCCCCGTGTGGACGGACAACAGGGCCCTGGGAATGCTGCAGGCCAGGTGCTCATGAAGCTCGGAGCGGTTGAACTGCAGCTTCATTTCAGTTGCGCGCTGCATGTAATGCACGTTGTTGCCAACTAAGGAGTGGCAAATGGGCGCGCCCACGTCAGGGTGCGTGACCCAAACCAGAAAAGCTGGCAATGCCGCAATGGAATGGCGTCCCATGTTTGACACACTCGTGGAGTACTCGGATCGCTGCTTGGTGAGAGTTGATCATCAGGCTCGCATTGGATGGATTCAAGGTGCTGCATGCCATTGACGCACACACCGCTGTGCTGCCTGATTGGCTGCCTGTACTGACCCACATGCATGGGTACGAGGTATGCAGCAGCATGCCCTGCACACGGGCGCCCCAGCGGCGGTGTGTGCGAACAGTGTACTGGCATGGACACAAACTGCACGTGCTTTGTGGCCAACCTAACGGATGCCACCGCTGCCCCAGCGGACGACTTATGGCACACAAGGCAAGGCAGTGCTGTCCAGCACCGCCGGACCAGGCTCTTGTGCGTGTAAACGCAGCGGCGCTCACCTTGCCGCTAGGACTGCCACCCAGGGCAGCATAAGCAACCCCTTCAGGCTTCGTTGGATCTCGTGAAGGGATGTCGGTGACAGGCTCTGCTTGGACTTCTGGCACCTGCAGAACAACCAGGAGAGGATTACAACTGGTTTGAGGTTCACGCCTTTAGGCGACACTTCCCGCACTTTTGGAGAGGTGGTAGGGCTTTGTCATTTTCATGACAGTAAGAGGCTGTTCCTGGCTGGGCCAGATTTTCTAGCACAGATAGCAGGCTGCTATCACACACCTGGGGCACATCTGGCTTGCCGCCCTGCTCTGTGATCGACCTGAACAAAGTTTTGGCGCTGTCCTCTGCCAACTTGGAACTTGCCCTCAATTTCTCAGCTTTGCCCCCCTCTTTCCTGGCATTATCCTGTTGGCAAGCGGCAGGATTGCAACACCGAAAGAAACAGGAAGTTTCCTGCGTGCAGGGCTTGGCCCAGTGGGCACCAGTAATCGGTGGTTTTTGGACCCCCTCTGCACTAAAGAAACCAACCACCGACCAAGGCAGCGGGTCGTTGTGGCCTGGTGACCGCATAGCAAAGGCATTGAAGGAGGAAAGCGGCACAGTGTCACCCCACGGACGGAGTCTTTGAGTCAGGCGACTAGACTGCTCACCTCGATTGATATTTCTGGAGTGCTGGGTACCAGTTTGTCTTCCGGCGCTGTCTTCAGCGGGGTGCCAGCGGCATTTACAGCAGCAGAAGTGCCTGCAGGTTCTAGCGTGGAGGCAGCGGCGTCTTGTGCGACCGCTGGCGTTCCAATAGCACCAGACTTGGTGCCAGCCACCCCGACCTGCTGGGGTGCTGCTTTACCAGCAGCGGATGGCTGCCCGCTGGTCGCCTTGGAGCCATGCTCCTCGCGTGTTGCAGGTGCGCTGCAGCACACGCAAAGCTTGGAGAACATCGGAAGTTGCTGTCAGCTGCTGCTGTTGCACGGGTTCAAAGACCGACGACCATTGAAGAGACCAGCAAGCAACACAGGCAAGGAACTGTTAGTGCCGGACCCGGGGACTTATGCTTGTATAAGTAGGCATTGGTGTTCTTGAACGACTTAGTAAGATGTTTCCCAACTTTCACAGCTTGGTTCGCCCCAGAGAGATCAAAGAGCACATTGTGTTGCAAGTAAAAGAGAGCTGCCCACCAGCAGTGGCAGGCTGTTGTTTGGGACCGATCAGCCAACCTGAAACAACACGACCATAACAACATTCTTAAGTATCCGGTTGGGCTTCAGTGTGCGCTTTTCACACGAACGGGCAGGGGTGCTGAGGGGGTAGGGGGTAGCCGGTGCTGGCTATTGCTGGGCCTTTACTGGCTGAGCTTTGGCGTGAGCAAAATGCGGGGAAATTTCGTGATTTCTTGTGGTCATCTACCTCAGATACCACCATGTCGCGGCAGCAGAGAGCCGGGTACAAATTCATATGAAAAAGGTGCAGCAACGGCGTTTCCACCGACCCATGACTGAGCTCACAGCCACAGCATATCAGTACTGGAACACTTGGCCAATCATACGAATCCCACGCAAATGAAATGGAGAATGGTAGGCCTGGCAATACGGAAAATCCCCCCAATTCGCCAAACTAACCGCCCTGATCGCAGCCTCCCATTTCAAGGCTCACGCAACCAGCACGTAAATTGCACCAATGTCAACACAGTGTCAGAAGCAGAGGCACTCTTATATACGGTAACCAGTCACTCCCACTACCGACACCACTACAGCACCTGTCCCTTCAGCCTTCGCGTTCTTGCCCAGTCTGACACTGGGGCGAGCGAGTCCTTCACCATTATGACGCTCTTAGTGGCCACACCCCGCGGTCCTTGGGAAAGATGCAACAGGTAAAAATAGGCTTTCATGCACTCCTCATTGGCGTTCGTGGTCAACACCCTACTGCGGAGCGTTGGCAGTATTGACTGTGTCGTGGCCTGAATGAGAGCGTTGTCCCAGCAAGAGTGCGTCTCCTTGACCGTGTCAAACGACATGCAGCTGGTTCAGAAAATCCGGAACAAGTGTGCATACTTGCAGGCCCTGCTGCGAGGTCAGTCAGTGTTCGGCCGGTTTGGACAAAGCCTCCTGCCAAGCAGGGATCGTCACACAAAGCACCTACCCAGGCCAGGGCCACGCCAGAAGCTGTACTCAACAGTTCCCTCACCTGCCACACCGCACTTGTGTGCCCTTTGCTATTTTGCGTTTTAATGTCCCACAAAGTGCATTTCTACAAACAGATGCAAACGCCGCTTGTCTTGGCGACTGGCGAAGCATACATGTCACGAGCTTTGCGGTTCTGGAAGCGTTTGTTGGAAGGGTGAAACTTGTACACTGGAGCTGGAAACTGCTTGTACAACACGTTGGGTAGAAGTTTGGAGGCGAACAGGTTATCGCGGGGGTGGCAGAGCCAGGAAAACTTTGTGCAGGAACGGCTGAGCAAAAGCAGTGGAACTATTGCCTCATCCCTGAACGGCTCATTTGTTGTGTGACACCAGCGGGTTGAGGGCACTGTCAGCACGCGAGACGCCAGCAACCAGACAACCGTGCTGCTCAGAGATTTCAAGTCATTCTACCACCTGATCACACCCATGCGGAATTGAATTGTACTCCGTTTGTTACCATGCTGACCGTCATGGCAAATAGGGTGGAACGGGCTGTGCTACGTACATAGTTACAACCTGCTCTTTGCCAGATTTGATGGCTGCTAATAGAAGTAACATACGTTCACACAGCAACTTTTGCAGTACCGGGTGTGCTTGCAGCGCTGCTGAGGTCTTTCAGGCACTGCTGCCAGGCAACCGCAACAGACAGTTGGCTGGTCATCGAACACTGTTTGCATTCTGCTTCTGCGATTCTTCTGTGGTGCTACCCGTGAGGCTCTTTAGCCTCTGTCTGGTGCTCCAGCATTCAGGATGGCAGCAGACGAGTACTCACGGCGTGTCGCAAGAGTGGTTGTCGCACAGATGACGGAACTTGCAGGGTATGAAGCTGCGCAGGAGTCAGCTGTGGAGGTCCTGTCAGAACTATTGCTCAAATACATCACGGAAGTTTGCACAGCAGCGCACTCATACGCCGAGCTTGCCCACAGAACGGATTTCAACGTGTGCGACTTGGCGCTTGCGCTTGAAGACATGGGTACAACGTTTGCGGACCTGCGCTCATATCTGGACTCATGGGTAGCAGAGCAGGTGGGCGGTCGCATCACCAGTATCCCTATTCACATGTTGAACAGCCTGGGTGCACGACGATCCTTGTTAAACAAAGCAGCAAGAAATGCTTGACTGCGTCGTGGTTGGAAGCTGGACTGCAACCTGGAGTCGGCTATGCTCAGTCTCTGGACTGTGCTTGTGGGCTTGCAGGGGCCAGGGTCTCACGACCAAGGCTTTGTGCACCCACTGCCGTTTGAGTACCCGGTGCGTACAGCCGGCAAGAACTTGCCCACGTTTGCGGAAAAGGGCGAGAAACCACCCCCAAACGTGCCAGCATGGCTACCGGCGTTCCCCGACAAACACACTTACCAGCACACGGTGCTTCACCATGGGCACGAAGAGGACCCCGCCAAGCAACACGAGGTAAGCATTCTCTTGAAGGTTGCCAACCCCTCTGCTCGCTAACTCGGCAGTGGGTGTTGGCCCTGCAAGTATGACTACTTGCCCTTGCAGCACTGCATGTGTTCATGACAAGGGTGCGGGTGGGCGCGCGAGTGGGGGGGGTGGGAGGGGCCGCTGCTCGCATGCGTACAGCGAATGTGGCAACTGAGCTTGCAGGTGATCGAGCACAACATGTTGGATCCCAGCACACCAATCCCTTCTGCAATTTGGTTATTGCCAGTATGGCGGGTGCCTTGCATGCGCTCAGGGCCCTCTGCTAACTGGGGCGGCCGGGCTGTGGCATGCACTCAACAGCGTGAACACACTTGTGCTCCTGGAACGCGCCACATGCACGCCACACCCTCACCCATGCAACTCCTGTCCGCCCGCATGCTGGCCCCATGGCCTCACTCAGGCAGTGGCGCAGCTCAAGCGACAGATCCAGAGCACACGAGAGGCCATCCTGCTGCCTCAGAAGACCGCAGCAGCGGCGGCGGCGGCGGCGGGGGCGGCAGCAGGCGCGGGCGCAGGCGGGCGAGGCAACCCCCACCTTGCGGCCCCTGAGATCGAGCTGCAGCTGCTGCAGCCGGCGGCGGTGGTGCTGGAGCCCTTGGCAGGAGGGCCCGTGGCGGCAGGCGGCGCCGGGCAGCAGCAGCAGCAGCAGCAGCAGGCGGCAGAGGACGCGGGCGGTGCGTCTGGCATGGATCTGGACGGCGAGCGGCGGGAGCACACACTGCTGTGGCGGCGAGTGGAGGAGGACGTGACGGAGCAATCCGGCAAGCCAAATCCTCCTGATGCGGATCCGTCGACACGCATTGCCCCTGACACGCATCGCCCCGTGATTATTATTGAGTTTAAGACTAATCCGGATTGGCGCGTTAGTTGCTCCGATTTGCTTTGAGCTTGGATTTGTCACCGTGGGTCTCGAATCCACCGCCTCCCAGCTGAGATCATGTCAGGGTCCTGCACACATCTTCGTGTGTAGCACAGTTGAGATCACGCACACGCACACCTGCACCTTCACATTTTGGCACTGGCGCGTGTGGCGTTCATGCGGTGTCGGAAGGCTTCCAGTTACCAGCACATGGAACGTGCAGTCACAGCAGCACGTGGAGCCTGCCTTGTGCTCCAGGGCATACGCACGGCATGCGCAGACCGCAGACAGAATCTGCTATCAACGGTGCGTGCTGTGGTGTTGGTGTGAATGCTGGCACCGCCGCGTGATACTTTGACCCATGCATGTCCATGCGTATACAGTCTGTACACAACTGGTATCAGTACGCCAGTACGCCTGCAATTGTACGTGGGTGATAAGTACTGATAACTGACTACATACCGCATGCTGCTTGCGTGCAGGCGCCGCCATCCTCAGCTTACCCCCCGGCTACTCCCTGGACTTGGCCACGCGCGTGCTGCAGCAAGGCCGCGCGTTCCACGCGCAACCGGCCTTCCGGGACGTGTTCAAGGAGCAGGAGGCCAAGGACAAGGACGGCAACCCGCTCAAGCGCAGGTGGGGGCGTGTTTAAGGTTGGGAGGGTGCCTCCAGGGGTCACTCGGTGTTAACTGCTATGGGAGCTGTTTAGCGCTATGGGAGTGTGGGGTGCCGTGCAGGTCACGGAGTCCTAAGCGGAGTGCGCTCAGGGTGGTGGTGACTGGTGAGGTGGCCAAGCTGTGGGAAGGCAAGGCGTGCATGCTGGCGGGTACGGGCGCATCCCCACTACTGCACGTTGCTGGGTGCACATACGGTAGTGTGCTGGATGAATGTGTGCATGGTTGCACTTGGATGCACATGGATGGTCAGTGGCATGGACCTCAGGCCACAAAGAGGCATGCCTTACTTGGCGCCACCGCTGAGGGCCTTTTCACACTAGAGGGCAAATCTGGGGGGCAAATGTCAGGGGGCAAATTTGCCCCCCAGGGGGTTTCACACTGTGCAATGAGGGGCAAATCATTGCTATGCACCAACGACAATAGCCACTGCGCCTCTTGCCACAGCACTTGAGCTATAGGCATATCAGGTGTGTCAGAACAGCCCCCACCAGTGGCAAATTTGACATTAACATCAACGTGTGAAAGCCCCTGGGGGCAAATTTTGGGGTCAAATGTCAAATTTGCCCCCTAGTGTGAAAAGGCCCTAAACCAAGTGTATGCCAGTCAAGCAGCGTGTGCAACTGCATGCCTCAAAAGTGCCATGAAATGCTTTCGCCCGGACGGCATTCGTGGCGAATTTGCATGCAACCTGCGCCTGCAATGGTCGAGAGCGATGTGTCTGTGTCTGTGCGTGTGTCTTGTGGCCCATGCAGCTATGACCTCAAGAAGGACCCGCAGCGGATGCTGGACAAAATCCGCAGGGGCGGCGACGGGGCGGGCGGTGGCGGCGCAGGCGCCGCGTTCGACGGAGACGACGACTAAAGCAGCAAATGCACGCGGGGCTTTCCTTCAGCATTCATTACTTCATGTGATGGCCGTTTAGCCCAGCTGGCACTGCCTAGCTTTGGTCGTGCATTTTCAGCCACTGCTGCACAGGATGCAAGGTCCATCAAGAAGGCATCAAGAACCCCGACAAGACCCACGCACCTTCAATTTTTGTAACCTCTCTGTAAGACCACCGCCTACGCTTTGTACTCTCCGCCCTCATCATCATGGCTTCCGCGAACGCTATCCGCGCGTCCACTCGCACATGTGCTGCTTCAGCAAGCACCAGCGTGATTCCTTGCAGGCCGGTGCTGTCGAGGCGCCTATCCGTGGCTGTGGCCGCTTCCAAGCAATCGGAGCCCAGGGAAACGCGACTGAACGCTTCAGTGCTGCCTTGTGAGTGATGCGCTGTGGGCTTTCAGTGCAAGCAAGATCGAGAGGTGGCGATTCCTTGAAACGGTCGACTGCTTATGATTGTCCTTACCTGCTGTGGTCGATGTTTTGCAGTGCTCGCTCTGCCTGGCGCTGAGCTCGCGCGTGAGGTGCTCAGTCCTCAGGCGGAGTACTTCTCTACTCTTGGCCTTCCCGAAGCACTGTGAGTACAGAGCCTGGCCTGTGTGGATGCTTGCATAGCCACAGGAGCCCAGCCAGCAATCCACAACAGAACACGGTGCATACGCTGGCAGAGCAGCCACAGATGCTGATGACACTGTGGAGTTTCTCTGGGGGCCTGGGCAAGCGTCAGGGATATGACAGACAGGTGGCAGGGCGTTGCGCGCATCTCAGTGCAGCGACCCGATGGCTTGTTGTGTGACTTACAGTGCGTCTGGGTTTGTTGGGCCTAGTCACAACAAGATCAGCTCCCCACGACAAAGTTGTCTGCACACGTATATTTGACGTATTGCTGCGGCCAACCTGCGCCCCCAGTGCGGCGACGCCGGCGGCAGGGCTCTGGGAGTTGTGGCGTCACCGGTTCAGCACAGTCACAATGCAGTGCGAACCCGTGCAGGACTTGCTGTATGCATGTGCACACGGGAGTACTCAGACCCTTGCCAGGATGCATGTATGCATGGCGCGTGAGCGTGTGAGCGCACCATGCTGACGTACTCGCGTGTGCACTGGCTGTGTGCCCCTTGTGTTCAGCATCCACTGGGGCCATCCGGGTAACATGGCAGTGGTCCTGTTCGCCATGGGTTTCTACGGCGCAGGTGCGTGTGCTCCATGCTACAGTAGTATCGTAACACACGCGCATTTTCGATCCCCGCACTCGCCGCCGCCATCGGCTGCTTGCCTTGTACGCATTGTCGCATTTGCAGGCACGGCAGTTGGCCCCATACTATAGGTGCCTGCATGAGCAACAGAGCTTCACTGAACGTGGTTCCTGTTGGCAAAGATGCATTCTGTTGTTGATGCCGGTGGTCCGCTGACGCTGACACTGGCGCTGACGCTGCTGCTGACGCTGCAGGTTACCTGGGGTGGCAGATCCGTACGTCGCCTGACGGTGACGTCATCGCCAAGGCAAAGGACTCCCATCCCAAGGTGTGCAACGCAGCAGGATCAGGCCGTGTTCAAGCCGTTGGTCATATGCGAAACTTGTACGTCGTTGAATCGCGCAGGAAGCGCGTTTGGTCCTGCTTACAATGCTGTGCGGCACAAACAGACGCAATGAAGAGTTGACCGCGCAAGCGCGTGGGCAGTCCTGTGTTAATGTCAGGCATGGCACTCGCGATCCACCTAGCGTTCGCTGTGCAGGTGCAGTGCTGGCGAGGTCCTTTGTATAATTGTATACCAGTGTACCACACGCCGGGCCGATCCTGACACCTCTCAGTCTGCCACACTCACCTGCGTGCGTGCGATGCTCGCGTGCGGTACATTGCTGCGCAGCTGGCGGCCGGCATGGCAATTTTCTTCGCGTTGGGTGCAGTGGGCGGCACGATGTCACTCCTCATGCAGGGCAAGCCGATCTTCGAGAGGTATGTGGCCCTGTGCGGCATGCCACGCCCAGGTGCTCTGTTGCAATGCATGCTGGTGCACTAAATGCTGCTTGGATGCATGTGCCTGGTGCTCGTGTGTGGCATGCAATGCGGAAGCAGACACGTCGCCCACACGCGGCTGACTGGTAGAAGCCTAGACCTCGCTGACAGAACACCTGTGTGGATAAGCTCATATGTACAAAGTCCGCTGCGCCCCAATTGAGTGAGGCATTGCACAGGGCCTCGCATGCACCTGCATGCACCTGCAGGTGCATGCGTGTTGCCCATGTGGCCACCACAGTGAGGCTTGGCCTGGTGGCTGCAACGCTCCAAGCGCACCCTCTGCCAGCTGCCTGCCTGACGCCCTTGTGTGTGCGCCGGACTGGGATGATGCCTGCGATGATGTGCCCGCCACGCAGCACGCACGCCGTGACAGGCTTCATCGGGCTGGGCCTGCTGGCGGTGCAGGCGGTGCTGCCGGCCACCTTCAGCGGCAACCCGCAGTCGCGCACCGTGCACGCCTTCCTGGGCAGCTCCATCCTGGCGTTGTTCCTGGTGCATGGGGCCCTGGGCCTGCAGTTCGGCCTCAGCCTCTAAGCACAGCTGCTGCGCCATGACTCGAGAGCCCTGACCTGAGGCCCGGCCGAAAGATGTGTGGGGCCTGGCTGTCGGGCAATTCATGCTGAGCGCAATACAGAGTGGGCGTGCGATTGCTGTGTGAGCGACGCGCTGTGTGTGTGTGTGAGTGGACTGGTGAGCGTAACATGACTACATGACTGACGTGAGTGTTAGGAGTGGATGGCTTGCATTGAGCGTGTGCACTGTGCAGTGAGAGCTGGCCTCAACGGAAGCCAGAGCGGTGAGCGAGCGAGAGAGTTTGAAGCGGGTGACACGTTTTCTCTGGCGCATGTCGTCCGCACGGCAGTGCTTTACTGCATACCGTACATCCAGGCTGCCAAGCCGATTTCGATTGAGTCATGCTAACCCTGAAGACTGCGCATTGAGCACACGTTGTGCCACATTGGCACGGTGCGCACTCTGCTGCAACGCGCTCTTGGGTCCACGCAATCCACGCAATCTTCCATACGTCCTGGGCTTGTCTGCTAGCAGGACCACTTGAGAAACCACTTGAGCATAGGCCGTTTAACTGCGCTGGTTTCCCACTGCGCACTCTGCAGTGCAGGCCATTGTGTTTCAGGATCCATGCCGCCGCTATCGTCTCCACCCTCTGCTGAAACAGAGTCTCTTATCATGTGTCTGCCTTCGCTTAGGTGAATTATGCTGGATGTGAACCACATTTACATGCGCATTAATACGCAGCCTCAACATCAGGACGCAAGAGGTTACCACAGCACCGTGTGCCATAGTGTTGTCGTCAGCTGGCTGCGCCGCAACACACCCTCAGGCATCACTTATGCGCATGCAGTGCAGGAGTGGACACATCCGGTACAGTACAGTGAGACACATGCGTGGCAGCAGATTTAGATCAGCTGCGTGCTCTAGTGGCATGGCGGCACGCGCAGCACCGGCCCTTAAGGAACCCACGTGACGTAACAGCAAGCGGTCAAAGCTCTCTTGCCAGGTTGCGAGTCTGCCCTTATTGTGGAAGCGCCAGCAGGAGCGCGGCTATCAAGCAATACCATCCGTAAGAATAAGAATCCGTCAATGTAGTCATAACAGTCAAGGCTAGGCGCATGCCCAGGCAAGCATGGTGAACCTAGGCCCCTGGAATAGGCCACAGACAACCACACCATGAGCAATACCCCTGTAGATGTGTCACTGTCAAACGGCTTGCCAGCGGCAACCGCATCAACAGAGCCTGTGTGTAGTACTGCTACGCACCGCGGCAGCACCAGCTGCCTCGGTGTGTGTGACAACGCCGTCCCCGTGTCATCGAGGCGTCATCAGCGTCACAATCATGTCACGCTGTCATGTGTCGGAGGAGTCGGTTGACCCCCAGGCAGCGCTGCTTACATGCCCACCATCGAGTTGACGTGCCCGATGGCCAGGCCGGTGGTGAGGAGGCCAAACACCAGGAAGGGCTGTGCGCTGGCCTGGTACTTGACGTCGTTGGCAATGGGGTCAGGCAGGAAGTACTTGAACTGGAAGAAGATCTGCAAGGCACATGGATGGAGCACCAAGCACGTGGTTGGACATGCTGTATTGGTGCTCTCAGCGGGGAGCATGTGAGGCAAGGGGCCTTCGTTCAGTGACTCTTGTACTGTGTGACAACTTCTTAGCAGTCACTTATTGCCATGCCGGCGTTGACATCATGCAGGACATTCCGATGCCGGCCTGACATGCTGGTGCGATAATGAGCGAGGGCAGAGTACCACTCAGCCATTCGATACTCGGTCTGACGCAAAGCATCCTGCGCATTGGCGCCATCCAGAGGAAACCTCAAGTTGCCTTGGCCTGGCACTGCAGCGCATGCACGTGCGTGCACGTGCCATGCGCCTGACCTCCTGACCTGCATGTGGCATCATCCTACGACCCACGCTTGCGCTCTCCATTGCATCCCTAGCTCCTCCTTGCTCTTACCCTGCTGATACCCTCCTCAACCCCCCCAAAACACCCCACCCCCACCCCGGCGATTACACCGCTGCTCACCTGGGGCAGGATGAGGCCCAGCAGCACAGCGCCGTAGGTGTACTGCTGCAGGCCAAACGCGAGGTAGCCGGCCACGCCCAGCTGCGTGGCGTCAATCGTGCCGACGCAAATCCACTTGGCGGCGTCCACGCCAAACGCCACCGGCAGGGACTGCAGGCCCATGGCCCTGTCATGGTGCGGCAAGGCGGCACAGCCGTGTGAGCAGGCACGAGGCGTGAGGATGCGGTAAGGGGTTACCCAACTGATACCCGGCGCATCAGCAGGTGTGCTGCAGCAAGCTGCAGTGGCCACAGCGGCGCATCGTATTGGGGAGGGCGTTCTTGTGCATCATATATTCATATGTAATTGCCCTATTGAGCTAGGAGGCAATACCCGACTGACATCGAGCAGATCAGTGGGCATCACAGGTCCTGCAGGGTCACATTCATCAGAGCTGATCACTGTGTCCCCCTGGCATTGAGCTGCGTGATGACGCTGCTGGCTGCAATACCACCAAGCTCCAATCTGGCAGCAGCCGCACAGTGTGAACCCATAGCAACATGCGCAACAGATTGTGCGTTGCACACCAGGCCATGGCGTTCTTCAGAAGCATTGCACCAAGCTCATGTACATGTATTAGCGATGCGCTGCAGAGTCCTGTGCATATGTCCGCAACACATCAGGCGCACACACGCCAGTTGGTCGCTTCAGCCAATTGCCCCAGCCTCCCATGTGCTCTGGGCAGCCCGCCGCATGGCCGCCTCGCTGCCGCTCCCCGCGGTGGAGAACCGTAGAACGTATCCCCCGCCCAAACCCCAATCACCGCTATCCATGCACGTATTATGCACGCTGCATGGCTGCGTGGGAATCGTGTCTGGACACCAAAGCTCACCTGTCACCCTCAATGCTCTTGAAGTCGTTGACGATGGCAATGCCCAGGCCCGCAATGGAGTACAGCACCGTGAGCACCATCACGTCCGGCGTCAGCGTGCCAAACAGGGCCTGCACAGCACGCCGCATGCGGAACCAGCACACAACAACATACTTACAGACCAATAGTCAGCCAGGCAAACCAATGTACCATATCACTGCCAGGCGTGCGCGCATTTGAATGAGGCAACCGCAGCCACACAAATGCATAATCTTTCCTGCGCATGTCACACCATCCATGCATCGTTTACATACATGCCGGTGTCCCGCCCCGAAACACCCCGGATGCCCCATAAAAACAGCAACACACACCTGCAGATAGCAGTACATGCACACGTACAAAATGGCAACCTGACGACTAGCTATCCAACGTGACGCTTTCCCGTGCACCATCTCATATACACGCTCTCTCGTATGCCAACCTGACAATGCACGACGTGGTTTCTGTTGCTTTCATAGCATCGACGCGCTTTCAGTCTATCACACCCATGCATCACCCATGCATCATCCACACAGAGCTGCCTAGCGGCATGCGCGTACCTGTCCGGCCCACCAGGGCAGCGCGATGTATGACGAGCCCAGCGCGTAGTTGCCGGCCCAGCCACTCTGCTTGAGCTTCAGGGGGGGCGCTGAGTAAATGTACGAGATGAACGAGCCGAAGATGGCCAGGATGAGCAGCGTGGGCGTCTCATGGCCCGCCCAGCGGTCCAGGCCGTAAGACACCGCCAGCCCGCCCAGCAGCAGCACCCAGATCTGGGTGATGACGTCCTGCTGCGAGATGCGGCCTGCGGACATCGGTGCGCATGCATGCACACATTCATGCACGTGTTGCATGCGTTAAGGTCGCTTCACGAAGGGCCCCCTTTGCGACGGCTCTTCAGCCCAGAGCCACTGAGCCTCGAGTCACTGTGTTTTCAAATGGGTCACCCATGGTTCGCACGCCTGAAGCACGCTTTGCTGAAGCAGGGGGGCGGTTGCTGCCTTGCTGGCAACAGTAGCAAGCAGCCCTTCAGCCTGGCGAGGCCAGCAGAACGCACCTGATGGGATAGGGCGGTAGGGCTCGTTGATGGCGTCAATGTCCCTGTCGTACCAGTCGTTGATGGTCTGTGTGTAGCCCGTCAGCAGGGGCCCGGACATCACCATGCACGTCAGCAGCTTAGCAATATCCGTGGGGTCGTTCCATACATAGTGGCCTGACGCCGCAGCACCACACCCCACACCTGCAGTCGCATCAAATCGGCGTCGGAGGTTGCGTCAGTGCAACGTCCGTCTCCAAGCGCAAATTACCACTACAAAGAGAAGCAAAGCAAGCAAACGCAAAATACAGGCTATGACAACCAAGCACGACAACAGTTTTCTTGTGTGTGGCTGTGCGGCCCACGCACATTGCCACACGGCAACGCACCCCAAATGAGCGGGATCCAGGTGACAGGCTTGGTGAGCTGCACGCGAATCTTCCAGATATCTGTCTCCAGAGCTGCGCCCTTCATGCCCAGCATTTGGCGCACACCGCTGTTGCTCTCCTCCTTCTTCTCTGTTGCCTGCTGGTTGACTGCCTTGAGTGCCACACGCGCTGTTGAGTGGAGTTGAGTGTCACAGAGGCACATATCAGTGCAACTTAACTGCAACAGGATGGTGGCGTTCAACCTGATTCAGAAAACACAACCAAGACGCCCACTGCTGCTCTGCTGTCGTCCTTGCGCTCAGCAGTGCATGCGACCCACGCCGACACGTTGCGTAGTAATTTTGAGGCAAGCAGAGCTCACCAAGTGAGGGCCTGACGCACACAGTCCCGAACGGCTTGGCAGAGACAGGTACTGGCTTCCTCCCCACCGAGGCAGCAACACCAGCACGGTTCATCTTAAGGCACTGCATCTTAAGGAACCGCAGTCACGAACTGTAAGCGCAAGATAGGTCAGAGTTCGGAGTTCAACAACGTTTGAGCGGTCGCGACAACACAGCTGCGGGAACGCGGCGTCAGCGTAGGGCGAGGGCAATAAGTTTGCATTAGATCCATAGATCCCGCATGCTGAGGATGAGTCACAAGAGAAAGCCTTTGTGGAGCAAAGTAAAATGCGGAGCAATACACGATATGATACCATTGATAAAAATATGAAAAGTTTAGCCCGAGAAGATTGTTATGCATACACTGCGTACGCCACCAGACTCGCTACTTACCACACGCCACTGCCATTAGCACGCAATAACATCACCCCACCTTGCAAAGGCAAGCTGAGACCCATAAGATGGCATCAGGAACTGGCTGCCTTTGCTGGCAGTACGCGCGCTTGATACCGTAACGAACGCTTCGCATCGTTTGCGCACGCTCAAAGGCGGCGACCCAGTACCACTGACAGTTGCATACGCCATATTCAAGCTCACAACAACCTCAAGCACCACGCTAAACTGCGACCATGGGTCTACTTGCTGGAGTTGGTGCTGCCATCGCCAGTACTGCGTTTCCTGGCGTTGCCCCCGGACATCGCGCGCAGCAGGCGTGTGCCAAGACTCGACAGTCGTGTGTTGACCTTGTCCAGTTTAGACAAGAGGCCCTGCTTGTCCGCTTCTGTCAGACCCCTGCAGCCAAAAGCAGCACCAGACATCCAACCACTTGAGCCTGAACCTGACAGTGCGACGCAACAGCTTAGTGTGACTCCCCCCCCCCTCTCGTGCGCTACCCATTTGAAAGCCACTGTTGCAGCTGCACAAGAGAGCTTCACCAGAGAGCACACAAGGACTCAGCAGCGACCTGGCGGCCGTCCCACTATCGTTTGCGTCGTCAGCCCCAGCTGCCCTGCCCACCCAGCTGTCCACCGCCGCTCCGGAACCCTGGTAGGCATCAATCACCTGCCGCAAAGCGTGCCGCTGCATCAGCCATTCAGCCCGCACCTGTTGGTAGTTAGCTGGCTCTCATACTCGCGGATGACCTCCAGCAGGTCCTCGCTCTCGTCGATACGGTGCACGGTGGGGCGCAGCACGATGCAGTGCTTGGCGCCCTTGCGCAGCCAGCCCTCCTTGTCAACGTTCACAAACATGTACCTGCGGGCGGTGCAGCGGCGCACGCAGGGATGAGTGCACGGAGCACAACAGCACCTGGTAGTGCACGGCAGCACCCACAACCTTAAACTAAAGGGC
>BDDA01000331.1:49584-100486 GCA_001662385.1 Chlamydomonas asymmetrica | reverse complement strand
CCTTGGGGCCCCCCCCCCCCCTCGGTACATCGCGTGCACACCGCAACATGTGGCCTGACTGGCAGCGATCTGCTGCTGCACATTCTTTGGGCGACGTGTGAGAGTGACACGGGTATTGCCACGGCCCATGGGCGCGCGAGCAACGGCTGCCCAGCGCACCTGAGCGCGCGCACGCGGTCGTCGATGATGATGCGCTCGAGGTTCCACTGCGCTGAGCCCAGCGTGCGGCCGTCGTGCCACACCTTGATACCCAGCAGCGGGCCCATGTCGCCCTGTGCAGGCGCACGCGGTGTTGCCAAGGACTCATGTTGGGATAAGCGCATGTGCATGTGCTGCTAGCCCTTGAATAGTCATATGTATGACGTGACAGGTGAGGACTGGTAAACGCTGCTCTCTCGTCGCTGGGCTGCCATTTCGCCTCGCATGCACCGACCCTGACCCACATCAGATTTCTCATTACTGAGCATTCTGAGCTCAAATAGCCACACAGTTAAGCATTACTTCACCTCTCCATGCAAGGGCAGCACATCTGCTCACCGACTGCGAGTAGAGCGTGAAGCGGTCGACGCATCCGCGCTGGAAGGACCCCTTGCCCTTGGGCAGCATCTGGCTCACGCTGGCATCACGGCCCATGATCTCAACGTGCACCTGTGCATCACGCCACGCGCATGCAACATCAGAGCACAGTTGGACAGGCACACGGCATAAAGAGAGGCGGCCGTGCGCACCAGGCAGACAGGACGCCGGCGAGAGGGCAAGCAGACAGCATAGGGCGCTCATGGTGACCGCCCTCGTGTGTGCAGGACCAACTGATGCGTGCATGCGTTTGGTTCAACAATACGTTGGTAAGCTCACAAAGCAGACGTTGGAAAGCATGCACCGTACGGCGCATTGATGACAGCCACAATGCAGGGCATTCGCAGTAGAGCGACGGCATGCAGGGTTGGATTGCCATGTTCGCGTTCACGCGGTGCCATGTAACATTCCGTGGATGCAAGCAGTGCCCAGACAAGGCAAAACAGCAGCTGAACAAAGGCAACAGCGAGTAGACAAGCAGCAGCTGAGCTCACCTCAGTGGCCCCAAGGCCTGCCCCACGCTTGTCCCCAGTGATGACCTTGAGCCGGTACACGTACGACGTCTGCGCGCCTGTGCGCCGCTTGAGCGGCACATCCTCAAACACGTTGGCCAGGTTCCCGGCGGCCGCAGCGGCAGCCGCAGCAGCTGCTGCTGCCGAGGGTGATGTGATCGCCGGCTGCTGCGCGTGTGCATGTGCACCAGGAGGCAGTGGCGGCTTGCTGGCCGACGAGACGCCTGAGCCGCCTGCAGCAGCAGCAGCTGCTGAGGAGGTGGCGGTGCCCGGCTGGGGCCGCTGCTTTGCAGGTGCGGCGGAGGACGAGGCGGGTGTGTCCGATACGACCGGCCCCCGCGGGCCAGTGGCAGTGCTTGGCGACAGCAGCGTGTCATACCCCACCTCACCGTCATACCTGTCCCGTACAACAACCAGCCATGCAGTATAAAGACGCCACACACCTTATCATACCGTATCCAATGTTTCTCCACCGTGGGCTGTCCAGTGCAAAAGTCACCAGTACCTGAAAGCATCCTTAAGGCTTCAGTAATGAATACTGATTTCACTGTGGGAGGCAGGAGTAGTGTCCGCACTGACGTGACCACCAGGAACCACTTCAACCCATACACTACACAAGCAGGGACGGCACCGGTGTGAGGCCTTCGCGTTTACCCAAGCCAATTATTACCTGGGCCCCACCCCGTAGCCCTGCACCTCCAACAGCTCCTCCTCGGTCATAGACACCACGCTGTCGTCACTGTCCGAATCGCCAGCCCCTGTGAACACATGAACGATGCAGACAGCGACACACACAACACACACACACAAAGACCACCATCAGACCATTGCTCGTTTTGCGGCAGCCCCCAGATCAGCCCAGACCCCTCGCCATCGTGAGGTGCAGTGTCCATCCTTACGCACATGCATACTATGCGTTCCGACAGGAATCACACAGCATGGCTCCACAGGAGAGATTATTTTCACTGACACACACAAAACCTCACAGCACGCCTAGCTGACATGACATGTGGCAAATGAATACATTATGCAAGCAGGCAGCAAATTGGGTTTCAAAGCGCACAATACGGGTGCCAGACTACCAGCATTGATCGGCGGCGCTGCATATGGCGTGGCCAAGTTGTTTACTTCCCCTGGGGCCATGCAGTGTGCTTATGGTGTGGGTGGAGCAGGTCGGGGACGCACAGGAAACCGCCTCACCCCGCTCAAACTCGTACTCCTCCGCGTACTCCGCCCACGACACGCGTTTGCCGGCGGTGGTGCCGGCGTACGACAGCCGCACCGCGCCGCGCCCCAGCGGCGGCGGCCGCACGCCGCCCGGCGCGTACGCGCTGAGCGAGGCCACGCTGGCCACCGAGGAGGCGCTCAGCTCGCTGGCCTCCACTGACAGCTCCGGGGACTGCCCACCGTCCCCCGCTTGCGGCGACAGCCGCACCCTGAGCGGCGCGAGTGAAGCAGTTCAGACGCGCATAATCAGGTTGCAGGCCGCTCAGGCACGTTGTGAAATCATCCCGAGGCATGTACAAATGGCCAGGTCTCTGGTGCATAACAGTAATTAGATTTGGCAAGTTAAGCACATACAAGAGTACGTGAAGCCTATCAAAGGATGGACAGCGGATTTCCGGAAGGTGCCCGGCAGGTCAAGCGGGGGACAAGCGGAGTACGCCACCGTGATATGCACACATACACCAAGGCAGCAGCCTCACAAGTAGCGTGCCGGCCTTGCAGCGTCAGCGTAGCCTGCGCAGGCTGTGTGTCTAATCGCATTTGATATCGTACCATAACACGGCAGGGCGCAGCGTTTCCGTTCCTCACCTGCGCCTGCCAGCAGAGCTCCCAAACGAGTCCGCCGACTCCTCGGGCCTCAGCTCGTCCCCTAGTCCCCCGCTCAGCCCCCCACTCAACCCGCCACGACCGCTGCTGCCGCCGCTGCTGCTGAGCCCCCCGGACAGACGCCGCCCGAAGCTGCTGCTGAGCCCGCCGTCGCCGGCGCTGAGGCGCCGGCCTGCCGGCGGGGTGGGTGGCAGGGGTGGTCTCGGAGCCGCTGACAAGGATAGGTTGTCGCCAGAGGACTCCAAGAGGTCGTCGTTGAAGGACGTGGAGAAGGGGCCGTCACGGCGGCGCGCCGCCGCGCCGGGTGGCAGCGGCGGCCGGCTCTGTGCGGTGGAGGAGGTTGAGGGGGAGGCGAGGGGCGGCTTGACGGGGCCGAGACCGAAGCCTGCGTGGCACATTGGCATGTGGCCATGGTGAGGGCACAGCACTACAGCAGTGCAGGTGCAAGCCAGGCTGCCGTTGGATGCATGCAAACTGCCAGCGGTGCCATTTCACGTGATTGCATGGCAGGGGGGCGAGGTAGCAGCGGTGTAGATAAGGGCATCCGAGGAGCTGCCCCACTTGAGGCAACATGCAATCCATCCTCTGCAACCCCTTAATGCAACGAGTGCAGCGGCAGCTACCACTGATGTACCCAGCTGGTTCGATGGCACAACAGACGTACTAAACACAAACCTCCAGGTGTTGATTGCAAGGTGTTCAACCATGCCGGACACGCCGATTACTACTGAGAGATGAGTCGCTACTCGCTAGGGTAGCGATTCGGCTGCAACGCACCTTCGCCGAGGCGTATATGCTCATCCACCTCCTCAATGTCCTCATCAAGCACCACCCCAAGACCATAAGGCGCCTGAGCCAGCACGCCGCGGCCGCCCTGCCCACCCGCTGCTGCCGACGATGACGCTCCCGCCCCGGCTGCCGTGGATGTTGAGGCCTGCTGCGCTTGCCCCATCCCGGGCAGCGCGTCTACGCTGTCCTCACTGAAATGCAGGGAGGACCCGCCCTCCTCGGTCCCGATCTCACCCTCACCCTCCTCATCAGCCTCCGTCCCGTCCCGGCCAAACACACGCGAGCCCGCACCGCTGGCAGGGCCACCGCTCCTACGCCCCCCTCCTCCCATCGAAACCTCCAGATCTGAGGACAGCTCCATAGATTCATCGCCGATGGCGGAGATGCCTGTGCGGCGGGCTGCTGCGGGGGGTGCACCTCGGCTGGCGGGCGTGGTGGCGGAGAAGTCAAGGGCACGGGCGATGGCGGGTGCCGCGGGGGCGGGGGCAGCGGGCGGAAGGGCAGCTGCTGCTGCTGTGGTCAGGCTGCTCTCACGGCTCAGAGAGGATGCGCCGCCCGAGGCTCCACCTGAGCAGCGAGAGCATGTGTACGGGCAAGATGGCGTAGCAGGCGCAGGGGCAGCGGTGGGTGGTGAGAGGGAGGACCACGCCCTTGTACTGGTGAGAGGTGCTGGTCGTATGCTCACCAGCGCGTAACAGCCAGCACAGTACTTGAGACGTTGTGGGAATTGCATCTGGAGTTGCATGCATGCAGCATGTGTGGGGAGGCATGGCCTTGGTGCGACTCGAAGGTATTCTGTGTGCCTGCAACATGCCAGCGCAGTCGCGCAGACGCGGTGCGTGACGGGTCCACACGCCCACTGGGCTTTGCCCGTCTTTCACAATGTACCCGGCGGAACAGTGGCCGCTCGCTCACCCACTGCACATATCAGGCACGATCCCAGTACCCCACACACCCACACCCACACACCACATCATCATGCAGAACATAAGCACACTGCACGGCCCCACGGAAAGCATACTGCATGGCCCAACGGGAAGCAAAATACTTGAACACACACACACACACACCTGCTCTGAGGAGGCTAGAGTCGCGGCTGAGTGCACCCCCGCCCGCCTTGATGACCCTGCCGGCCTTCTGCCCGCCGCGCACCCAGTCGCCCACCGGGAAGGACCACTCCAGGCCGGTAGCGGCCTGCTCCACGTCAATGCCGTCCAGGTACCATGACGACGAGAAGCCCTGGCCTGCAGGTGCATACGCGAAACATACACAGTCGTGCTGCGAATTGCACGGATCCGGCACACACCATGATGGGGTGCATGACCCGGCAAGGGAGTGCGCAATGCAGCCGAGGGTGCAGTTTGAGCTGGGACTGCCTCAGCGCAACCACAACAGAGAGCAGGCTGGCAGACATACATGCACATGCACATAGTTAAGTGCGCAACACAGAAAGGTGCAGAAAACAAAACGAGCAGGGCATGATCCAGGCAAAGCCGGTGGATGTATGGTATCCATGACAAGGCTCATCTGCGCCATCATCACTCACCCATGTGCCACACGTGGAGCGCAGTCAGGTCCCCGAGGTCGCGCCCCACATCCACCGAAAACTCGTCCACCGCGCCCACGCCAAAGCGGTCCCCGCCCGCATTGCTCAGCGCCACCGGATGCGAGCCCGCCGCGCCGTGCAGCGTCACCTGCACCGCACCCTCCGTGCACGCGCTGCCGGACCGGCCGCCCGTGCGCACCACCACGCGGTAGGCTCCGAAACCGAGGTCGCTGGAAGACGCGCCCGCGCCGCCGCCGAAACCAGACGCGCTTGTGGGGAGGGGCGGCGGAGCGGCGGCAGCCAGCGGCTTGGACGCGGAAGAGGCGGCCAATGCCGCTGCAGCTGCGGTAACTGCAACGCTGGGCGGTCGGAACACCTCTAGCTCCCCAGAATCGTCGTCGTCGTCATCATCGTCCTCGTTAGGGCTGCCACCGGCAAACAGCGGGTTGGATGTGGCGCCAGGCATGGCACCGCGGCCGCGCGGCGGGGCTGCGGCGCTAGCGCCGCGGCTGACCGCCGCGCTGTCGCCATCGCTGTGCAGGTCGTCGCCGCTGACACCTGGGTGTTCCCCGTAGCCCTCCGCGCTGCTGGAGCGGTCGTCCTCCTCGTCAGACACAAAATCTAGAGAGCCATGCACCAGTGGCTCTGCGACAGCGCCGCGAGCCTGCGTTGGTGCTGCAGCTGCGGCAGTGGCCGCCCCAGCACCTGATGAGCGGGCGCTACGGGCTGCACCCCCAGCCGACATGGACGAAAACGAGCTCCGGGACGCGATAATGACGCCGCTGAGCCCGCCGCTTGATCCGCCATGTGCACTGGCCGCATCCTCTGCAGCCGCCCGCGCACCAAGTATGCTGTCGCCACTTGCATCAAGGTCGGTGTCGTGCAAGGGATGGGCAGCTGGGTGGGCACTGCTGCTGCTCACACGCCCCTCAGGAGCGGGCGCCCTGCTGGAAGCCTCCATCAGACTAGCCGCCGCCAAGCCACTCCCGCCGCCGCCGCCGAGCATCTCCGCTATGCGTTCGGCCTCCGCGCTGAAGTCTGCCGCGTCGAAGGCCTCGCTGCCCATGCTGAGGCCGCTGCGTTCCCCTACCGAGCCAGGGCTGAGGCCGAGGCCGGCACCACCACGCAACGAGGAGCTGGGGCTGGCAGCGGATGCACCCGCGGACCGCACTCCGCTGCCAGCGCGCGACGTCGGCGCGGACCGACGGCTAGCCTCGCCAACGCCCACCGCACCCCCGCCCACACCTGGACCGTCCATGTTCCCAGAAGGGCCGCCGAACAGCCCGCTCGCTTCCAGGGACACGCCGCCCATGGCCTCCGCGTCGCTGCTGCTAGCGAAGAAGGACGGGTCGTTGATCGGCGCCGACGGCGGCTGCAGCGGCAGCATGCTCGAGGACGCCATGGGATGGCCAGGCGCGCCGTCGCCGTCGCGGGCGCCCATGCCCGGGAGCTCGGGCGGGGCTTCAAAGGAGCCTAATGACTCTGTGAGGCCCTCGCCGCTGCCCTCCTCGGTCACGGCAAGCTCCAGCGATTCGTCCATGCGGGAGGGGTGGTCGGCGGGGTGCACGGCCTCAGAGGCGGTACTCATGGCGCGCCCGCTGCTGCCGCTGTTGCGGCGGCGGAAGAGGCTCTTGACGCTGCCGGCGCCGGCCGCCACCGGGCTGCGTGCCGCCGCCGCCGGAGGCGCGACGGGAGATGCAGCAGGAGCGGGCCCTGCCGCCGCCGCCGCACTGGCCGTGTCAAATGCTGCACCACGTGCGGCGCTGACAGGAGCAGCGGACGAGGATGGTGCGATGGACGCCACAGCAGTAGCAGGAGCCCCTGCTACCGCCGCTGCTGCCCCCGCTCCGGCTGCTGCAGCTGCGCCCAACGCTGCCGCCGCTGCCGCACCAGCGGCAGCCACTCCACCGCCAGAGGACTGTCGACCGCCAGCAGCGGATGCTCGGCGGCTAGCCGCCTTGGACGTGGCGCCAAACCCATCATGCGAGAGGTCCGAGCCGTGTTCGGATTCCGCTGCCGGCGCTAGGGGCGCTGCCACCTCAGAACTCACGTGCGACTGCAGCTGCTGCTGCGCCTCGGGGTGCGGCAGCTCGTTGAACGCGAGCAGCGCGCGTGACGAGGACGACGCAGCGCCCGCCCCGCCCGCGTGCGTGCCGCCCCGTCCCGCAGCGCCCGCATCACCAGCGTCGCCTCCGAGCCCGCTTCGGCTGCCAGACCCACGTGAGGACCTGCTAGAAGTCTCCTTCTGCGGCACAGCAGGCTGCTGGTTGGGATCAGAGTCAGACGCAGGCATGGCGCGAGCGGTCAGTCCGTCAAAGGCACGGCTGGAGGACGTGGTGGTGGTGGCGGCGGCTGCCGAGGTCGCGAGCACGTGCGTTAGGTAGTCCTCCTCTTCCTGCTCAAAAGCAAGAACGTCCACGCCGGGCTCGGAGGCGATGTTGTCAGCCTCCGGGATGCTGCTGCTGCTCATGCCCGAGCCCACAGCGCCGCTGCGGTCCCCGGCCAGGCTGCCGCCATGGCCGCTGCCGCTGCTGCTGGCGCCGCTGACGCCCGCCCGTGCGGCGGCGAGAAGCGCAGCGGCGGTGGAGGCCCCGCCGAATGGCAGGTCGCCGTCACGGCTGTCCCCAAACGCGTCATGGCTGCGCGACAGCGGTGACAGTGCTGGCGTAGCGGCGGTCGGGAGCGCACCAGTTGTGATGGTGGCCCCCGGCGGAATAGCCCTCGGTGCAAAGCCGGGCAATGGCGGCAAGTCGGCCAGAAAGCCTCTGCTGGTGGATACGGAGGCGGAGTGGTCACCGGCGCCACTGGTAATCACTGCTCCTGACTGACTGCTCCTTGGCGGCGGTGCTGCTGCATGTGCCGGGCCCACAGCGCGCTCATCCTCGCTGTCAGCTTCGGCATCCTCAGTATCATCGTCGCCGCCACCATCGCTGCTTTTGGCACCACCAGAACCGGACGCTGCCAACGTCGGCGCCGCCTCGTGCTGGTCTCCTTCCTCCTCTGATTCCTCAAACTCCTCCTGCTCATAGCTTTCGTCCCCGTACTCATCCTCCCCGCCGTCTCTCCCAGCAGCAGCAGCAGCAGCGGCGGCTGCGACGCCGCTGGTCTCGCTGCCAGCGCGGCTGCGCACCGAGCCGCGGCTGCGGAAGGACCTCGACGCCGCGGAGGAGAGCTCCGCACCCACCTCGGGCGTAGCACCCGAGCTGCTGGCCTGCCGCTGTGGCTGTGGCTGAGCGTGAAGCTCGAGCGGCGTCGAGCCCGCCGTGGCGGCGGCAGGCGCAACAGCGGCAGCCAGCCCGGCACCCGCAGGGACCCCCGGCACCTGCAGTGCAGCGACCGACCCAGGCGGGCCGAGCAGCGACCGCTGCTGCTGCTGCTGCTGCAACTGCGAGCCCAAGCCCAGCGCCCCCGCAGCACCACCGCCGCTTGCACCGCCTCCACCTCCTGCGGCAAAGGACGACGCCAGCGAGCCGACGCCACTAATCGAGGCCAGCGGGTCCTCGCTGGCGCCCCCCATGCTTGCGCTGTAGCGCAGGCTGGCACGTGACGCAGTGGGCGACAGCTCCCCTGGGTAGTCCTGCGTGGGGAACAGGCTGCGGGAGCTCTCCGTCAGGGAGCCCGGCCCGCCACGCAGCGTGTCGTGGGCGCTGCCCTCCACTGACATGCCGCCGGCGGCCACGCCACTGCTGCGCCGCGCAGCAACCCCTGCGGCAGGGCCGGCCGCTGCGGCACCGGCGCTGCGCTCGCTCGCCTGTCGGCTGGGCTGGCCGGAGCGTTGCGCTGGGTCAGCGGACCCGTATCCGCCTGCGGAAATGGCGCCGGTGCTGCCGCTGTGCGACGCGTCAAGATCGGGTGTCATCCCCAAGCCGCGCTCACCAAACACGTCTTCGTCATCCGCACCGGCGCTATAATCATCAACGCTGGTTTGAGCAGCCTCGTGCGCAGCCCTGGCCTCGGGCCCGGCGTAGGAGTCCTCGTCACCCTCAAGGATTGTTACGGGCGCTTGCATGGAGGGCAGCGATGTGCGTACGGGTTCGCTGAGCTCACTGTCCAGTGACATGGACAGGCGGCTGTCGTCGCGGTCCACAGCCGCCGCCGCAGCAGCAGCAGCCGCAGCAGCAGCACCAGTGGCGATCACGCCTGCGCTCGCGCCGCCGTCTGCCACTGAACTGCCTGCGTTGCTGGCGCGGGGGATAGGGCCACCCGCGGCGCTGGAGCGAGCGGACGCCGATCGGCCCCCAACAGAGCCGCTGTGTGCGCTGACGCCGCTCGTGCTGACGCGATCCGCAGGAGAAGCCCCCTCCGCCAGTTGCAGCGACGACGCTTGTTGCGCTGGCGCCGATACAGACACCGAAGAGGGCACTGACGCGTCCCCGAGCGACAGACCGGAGCGTTCATCAACGAATGCAGCAGCACCAGAATCAGCCTCCTCTGCCAACCCTTGTTGAGCAAGAGCACCCGTCTGAGCTGGCTTGATCGGGCTAGATCCCGCTGAGCCGTTCACGCTCTTACGCCCGTCCGCTGTTTGGCCCGACAGCGTCTCGAAAAACAACGCCTTGTCTTTGACGGATGACTCCGGCCCGATGGCGGCTCCCCCACCGCTGACGAGCGAGGACGAAGCCTCCGACTGCACGACGCTGCCTGAGCCGCTCTGCCGCGCGTTGTCGCCGACGCCACTGCTGCTGCTGCTACGCGCCGTCGCAGAACGTGCTGCGGTCGAGGCGGCTGGGGGTGCTAGCTCCATGGCCGGATGAACAGGCATGGTTCTATCCGCAGCCGCAGCAGCATATGCGGCTGGGGCCGCTGCCCGTGTGCTTGCTGACGGGGTGTCAACGTCAGCGGGTGCCTGAATGGCCGCAGGCGCCGCCAACGCGGCGGCCGGTGCAGCCACATCGCCTGTGGCAGTAGCCGGGGCTGCCTTGAGTGACACACGTGACGCGGCCACGCCACCGGCGGCAGCGGCCGCACCGATGCCGGCAC
This sequence comes from Chlamydomonas asymmetrica, assembly GCA_001662385.1. Lineage (NCBI taxonomy): Eukaryota > Viridiplantae > Chlorophyta > Chlorophyceae > Chlamydomonadales > Chlamydomonadaceae > Chlamydomonas > Chlamydomonas asymmetrica. The sequence continues at coordinate 90,250 of BDDA01000331.1, read as the reverse complement.
CAACAAGCGCGCCTGAGGCTGCAGCCGCCCAGCTGCCCCCTGAGCTGCTCTTGGCAGCCTCGGCGGCCTCCTGCTCAGCAACGACCGCAGGCGCCTGAAGCTCGCGCGGGGCCGCATGCAGCGCTGCGCCCGGTCCCGCCGCTTCCTCCAATGCAGATTCCCGCACCAGGGGCTCGCCGGCCACGACCTCGTCCGGCAGCAAGCGTGTCCCGGCAACCGAGGGGATACGGCTGCGGGTCGCTGCGCCGGGCGACGGCACCGACGTGGCCATTGCCGTGGCCATGGGCGCAACCTGCCGCCCTCGGGATGTCTGCATATCTGCGGATAAGCGCTCCAGCGAGCTCGCGTTCTGCTGCACCTCGGCTCTCAAGGCTTGCACTGCCCCAGCGTCTGCCGCTCGAGCCTCCGCCTGCTGCGCCTGAAGGCTGGTGAGCGCCGTGCTGGAGGCCTCTGCCTGGGCCGTTACGTCGCGCAGCTGTCGCTCCAGCGCCGCCAAGCGCTCGACCGCTTCCGTGGTGCCCGCTGCGGCGTCCTGGCTGGCGGCGGTGATGAGCTCGCTGAGTGCTGCGACTTTGGCGTCCAGCCCCGCCAGCTGCTCCTGCTGCTCTGCCAGGCCAGACACCTGCGGCCGCATACACCGGGTAATAGAAAGCGTAATACCGTACATCAATAAGCAATGTCCACCCATTAGATGAGAGGGCACTACACACCGCGAATTACTTGTTGGAAATGGCGTATGATTCACTCTTAGAACAGCAGGTTTGGTGGTAGGTGCTCAGGATGACTCCGTAGGCTACAATGCGTGCAGCATAGCTAAGAACGCAGGTGGACTTCTCAGCTTCGTGACATCGACAGCAGGCCATGACGGTGCGCAGCTTCGTGCCATCGACAGCAGGTCAAGAGCAGCCGGTACGCAGCTGGCCCAGGAGGCGCCTAGCGCACGCCCAGCGTCCCACCTGCTGCTGCAGCCCCTCCAGCAGGTCCGCCTGGGCAGGCAGCTCAGCCAGGCCCGGCAGTGCCTCAAGACGCTGCAGCGCCTCGTCCATGGCGGCAGCCCGCGCAGCCACCTGCACACGCCAGGACCACACCGTGACCAACAACAACGTTCACACAACCGCAGCAGCGACAGTGCACACTCTGATGCGCAACACAGACGCCAGTGCAGGCAGGTGACGCACCAGAACCAAATGCTGCAGCGACAAGCTCGGGTCAAGCCAGGTCGAGTAACGCAAATCAAGGAAAGGGATGGGCAGTGGACCTACAGCGCGCAGCTCCTGCACTGCGCCATCCAGCGCCTCTGCCTGATCCTGCAGGCGCGCCTCCGCCTCATCCACCCGGCCCGCCAGGTCCCCAAGCGCAGCCGCGTCGATGTCTGCAAGCGTGCTCTCCGCGCGCGACCTGAACTCAGACAACGCGGAGAGCTCGGCGTGGAGCGCCTGCGTGCGGCCGTCCAGGTCAGCGCGCAGCGCTTGGATGCTCGCCTGCACGCTGGATACGCGCGCGTCGATGCCCGAGACCTCCGCGCGAAGCGCGGCGGCGGCGGCGGCGGCGGCCGCCGCAGCCACGGTGGCGGCGGACGCAGCTGCTGCCGCGGAGGCAGCGGACCCGCCGGTAGTGGCAGCCGCCGTTGGGGCAGCGGCGGCGGCGGCGCCGATGGAGCGGGTTGTGGCGGTTGCAGCCGGTGCCGTGATGGCGGCTGCCGTGAGGCCCCCGAGCGCTGCGCCAGCTGCGCCTGCTGCAAGCACGCCTCCTGCCGCCTCACCACCGACGCTTGAGCGGCGGCGCGCGTCAGGACGGTCCTGCTGCTGCTCATGCGCAGCGGCTGTGCTTGCGACGGCGGCGGCCACGGCAGCTGAGATCTGTGCCTGCATCGCCGCCTGCATGTCCTGCATCTGCCGCCGGAGTTGTGCTTCCATCTCCGCCCGCATAGCCAGCACCTGGGCCTGCATCTGGGCCTGCATGGCCTTGGTTTGCTCTTCCGCAGCCAAGACGGACGCTGCCGCCACGGCTGCTGCCGCATCGCCGGCGGCCGCCGCGCCTGCAAACCCGCTGGCTGTTGATGCCCTCGCCTGTGGTCGCAGTGGTGACAAGCAGCCGCCCAAGCAACATGACACACCAAAGCGTCACGCCCCATCTCATGCACGTTGCAGGCTTGCAGTCAACTGACACCGCTCCCAACCAGGTCATTCAAAAGCAGTATCATGCAACCCTGCATGATGCATGATACTGCATGATGCTGTTGTGCTGCGCTTAGCCCTTGTGACCCTCTAGCATGGCATGTGCATAGCTTGGTGAACCTCTTCTGCTGGTCCCCATCTAGGGGGAGCATGGGCCGTTCGGCCGACACGCTCCTGATGTAACATAACATAACATTCAAAAGCAGTTCATGTAGCAGCACTTATGATAGACATGGGTGACTGCATCCGCGCGTATACATGCCTGCAAGCAAGCCATGCGTGATGCATTATTTATCATGCACATCGCCAGCATTCCAGTACAGTGGTGCCTCATATCCCAGGATCTGCGTTTCTGTGCTACATGGTCTCAGTGCCAGGTATCCCGGCTTGCCCTGTCCGGCACTTACCGACACAGGCGGGGCCGCTGCCCGGAGCTCGCGTATCTCGCTCTGCATGGCGGCCAGCGTGGGGTTGATGTGGTCCCCCAGCTCCTTGCGCACCTCCAGCACAAAGTCCTCCGCCACAGACAGACGCGCCTCCTGCAGACCCACACATACGCGCACACATGCATAAACGCATGCATGGTGGCTATGGTGCAAAGACACGAACGCGCGTCCTGGAGCCCCCCCCCACACACACACACACACATTCGAAGTGGTGCAGTTCCCATCATCACGCATACGCACGCTGCTGACCAAGTGATTCTGACATGCCATAACCCTCGGGAACAAAGCGCTGATTGCGCACCTGCGCCACCGCCTCGATGGTGCTCTCCACCCGCATGAGTCCCTCCAGGTGCTCGACCCGCCCCGCCAGAGCGGATAGCGAGACGCTGGGCTGGGAGGTCAGGCTGCGCGACTGAGACGCCTGCGACTGCGCAGCGGCGGCGACGCCCGCCAGGCCCGCTGCGAGGTCGGCCTTGGACTGCTCCTCAAACGCCCGAGCGCGTGCGTCCAGCTCTTGAACGCGCGCCTCCAACTCCTGCATAGGCGTACGCACGCACGACGGAATGCACGCTTCCAACCGCATCCGTGCATCAGGGCTGTGGCACACAAGCCATAGCCTCGGGCGCACAAAGGTTAAACAACGCAAAGTGAGGCTGCACGGTGAGCTGCCACCTATGTTTTAGACGAAAGGCTGGCTATGACACCACATGGCAATCTTCATGGCCTTGACGGCCGTGCCAACGCCACGCACCTGCACACGCCCCCGGGCCTCCTGGTCGCACACAGGCTGCGCCGCAATCCCCGACACGCGCTGCTCGATGCGCTGGATACGGTCCATCGCCCCTGCCAGCGAGCCCTGCACCTGCGCCGCGGACTCGCGCTGCTGCTCAGCCGCCGCGTCCGCCACGGCCTGAGCGTGCTGGCGGTACTCCACCCGGATGCGCGACACGAGGGCCTGGAGTGCCTGCATGCGTCAGGTGGACGCATAAAGAAGCCCGCTGCACGCTCAGGGCGGCACAAAGTACGCCTAGAACCGGTTCTCACGTGGTCATGGACGTGTACCACAGCGCAATGCTGTCACTATGGGCACTAAACAGCAGTCAATTCTGTTATGATATCCTGTCCCTTGCAACTGCCCTTGGCATGACTCTTGAACCTGGACAACCACTGACGAATGTCCGCATGGCCCGCGTTTGAGATTCACCTGCAGTGCTTGTTCCTGCTGCTGCTGCGTGGCCTGGGCCGCACCCTGGCCGGCCTCTAGCGCCCCCAGCTGCTTGCGCACCGCCTCCAGGGATTGCTCGTGCGATTGCTGCAGCGCGCGCGCGTTGCTGCTGCTGTCCTGCACGCCCGCCAGCTCGGCCCGCAGCAGCTGCAGCGTCTGCTCATGCTGCTGCTGGGCTGTCCTCACTGAACTGGTTCCATCCTCCACCGCGGTCATGCGCTGTGTGAGGAGTGACACGCTGGACTGCACGCCTGCTGCGCAAAAGCCACCACAGGAACCACAACAAGCATTCACGCAGTCCTCGAATGCATGTGAAGTGTTTGCAAGTACCGTAGTATGATTGCAACTGCCGTCCTATTATTCACTTGCGCAGCTCTTGTCATGGTGTTTCCACAACCCATCAGCCTGGCTGATGTCAAACACGTGCCCTACTCGAATACACACATTTCAGGACCGCACACGTGGCTCTGTTACGTTGCCCACACATGCATGTGCGATGTACAAGCACACGCTCACCGCCGTACAGCGCCGCGAGGGAGTCTGCCTGCCCAGCCACCTGGTTGACGCGCTCCCAGTGCAGCCTGCTGCTGTCCTGGATGCCCGCCAGCCGCGCCTCCAGCTCCTCTGCGGCGCGCTGGTGCTGCGCCTCGATCGCCACCAACCCTGCTTTCAGCTCTGTGCTGACCTTCTCTGCTGCATCCGCCTTGTTCATGGACAGCAGTACGAGCGGGGAGGGCGTGTTGTCCGGCAGGCCTGCCGGCGCAGCGCGAGCCCCGGGTGCTGCGCCGGCAGGGCCGATCTGGGTCAGCAGGCGCTGCTCCAGGGAGAGGTCGATCTTTGCGCCGAGCTCCTGGAGGCGCTGGTCGATGAGCTTTACCAGGCGCTCCTCGCCCTCGCTGGCCGGCGCCCCGCCCCCGCCCCCGTTCATCAGCGGCGGCGTGTCGCCAAACTGCGCGCCTGCTTCGATCATGGTATGCACCAGAGCAACATGGGCTTTGCGTCGAGGCCAGTGCAGCAGTACGGGAGTGGAAATCGTTGGTGTGTGGCCACAGCTGACGAGTCGCAAGATAGTATGCGATGTGGGAGGGTGAAAGGAGGGCGCAGCTCGGGGGAACGCCCACTGTCACGCCGCGACAGACGGGACGGGAATGAGCGCCAGCAGATGCAGTGTTCACATATGCAGCCTAGGCATGCGGCCAAGAGCCAACTGTACGGGACTGTATGTTGACTTAAGAACACACACGCGTAGATGCAAACAGCTCACCTGAAGGAGGGCCGAACGCGAACGTGACGGAATTGGGCGGCGAAACCTGGGTTGGTGCTGGTACTGCTGACAGAGACCGCATCCTTGGTGGTGGAGATATGGTTGAGTTATGCTCCCTGAGCCTGGCGCTTTGGCCGTTGGGGCCACGCAGGCCCAGGACAGCGCTTTTGGGAGCTGGCGACATCTCCGCCACCGCTGCAGTTGCATTCGTGCTCAAGCGCTTGGCCGCAGCCACCTCAACACGCAGGTCTGCCAAGGACCCCTGCAATTCAAATCAATTCCGTAACGGTTGGGTTGTGGCGCAGGGTTGAGAATGCAAGCGGAAAGTGCAGCGTCCAAAACGTGCAACATGCAAAACGAACAAGCGTTGAAGCGTCAACAGTGGTAAATGGCATGGCCGCACCTGGACAGCGGCTAGCAGCGAGCTAAGCTCATTGCGTGCAGTTGTCTGCTCTCCACGGGGAACCGCCTGTGGTAAACGTTGCAGCGACCCTGACCAGTTGGAGCTGTGCGCTGTCAATTTGAGTGCAGCGGGGGAAGCAGCACGCAATATGCCCCCACCTTTAAAGCAGCCTCACTAGCAGATTTGTCTCTCTTGACGCTCTGCAAGTTTACGTCGGTCCTTTCAGTGAACGCTGTGAGGTTTGAGCGCCAATCGCCAGTGCCACCTCGGCCATGTGCCATGGTCTGCGTGTTTCCGCCAGACCTTGCACACACGCTTGCTGGCTGTTATAACAGAGCACCATAGGTGGGTTGCTTCCGTTCCATAGCTCACAGGCTGGTGCAGTGCAGGACGGAAGGAACAGAAGTCAAAGTTCAAACACTCGTGCAAGCTGGGTCAAACTGTATGATAAGGCAGCACCCTGGACAGGCCGTCTTGGTTACAGAGTGCCGCTACAGACTACACAGAGGCCAGGGACGCTCGGCCCCGTTTCAAAGCGGTGATGGTGGCTTGTGATTGTGCGAGGACAGGACTAGCTATTGAATTCGACCACACTCACCATTACGATACCCGGCAAGTACGCAGGGATGGCCCCCCTTGCACAAGTCACCACGACCACAATCAGAATCACAAAAAAAATGACAGCCATGGTTCTGGCGCGTAGCACATTGCTGCACAGCAAGTCTGGCACGAACAGTGTGCGTGCGCCACCGGGGTGCAGTCCGATTTCACTCTGGTGCCCAGAGGCATTGCAGACATTGCTTCCTAAAAGCGACGGTTGTTCAAAAGGTACAAGTACATCAACATACTGTCAACTGATGCGAGAATGACGATCATCAGCATGCTGGCAGCCAGTATGAGCATCATCCGCTTCAGGGCCTCCGTTGGAGATAGAACATATAGCTTTCCAACCACCTGACAACATGACTGCATGAAATCCACAGCACTTGCGGCAAGTCGTCGAGCTTTTGATCCAAGGTCCTGCGCCTGCCTGCGAGACCATGCATGCCAGAAGCGGATGTCAGCGGCCAAGCAAACCCGCCCTGGGGTGACTAGCGCGCAACCGAACAGAGCGCAGTGTGCAGAGCTAGCAGATTGGTTTTCGTGCACACACTTCTGTCAGGAGCTGACAGCCGGGCGTGGACGTGCTGCGCACCTGTATCGTTCAGGCCCATTTGCTGCGCTACCAAGGCCAGCCACTACAAGGGTAGGCCTCTGGTCAACACATCTTCGCTTGCCTCCCTTTGCTTTACACCCAGCAGCGTAGGACAGGCGCATGAACGCCGGTCGTGCTGTTGCGCTGGTCAGTCCCAAGCCGGGCGTCATCTTGTCGCCTGCGTGTGCTCAGGCCGGTCTGTTTACTCGTTGCAACACGGGTTCCGGCCCTCTACAGTGTTCAAGTTCCTCTAAAGTGTTGGATGACTAGCTGCCTGCCAAGAGCAACGTGCACTGGATGCTGCCTCAACCAAGCCACTAGTTGTGCCACCGTCTGGAAAAACCTCACATGTGAGCCCAGCTTCCACTAGGGATGTTAGCCTAGTTAGATATGGTTACGGGGCAACACTCGCTTGGCGTTTTGCGCAGAGCGCAAGCTGAGCAGCACCGCGGCGACACGTTCACACACCATAAGTCGGGTGGTAACAAACGATACGGGGAACTGCATGCCAATAACACCTGTCAAAACGAATGTGTTATGCCGATACCATGCCATATACGTTGGCGCCGTTCAACATTCATCAGGCGGTTGAGCATGCAAGGCACTCAGAATGCTGACTCCTCCGACCCCGCTTCTGCGCTTAATAACGACGGGTGTATTTCCTTTCGCAGATTGTAGTGGACATTTTATCGGTGTTGCTTTTGTTCGACTGCTTGCAAGGTCTTGAGGCCACTTAGTCCTCGCCCACAAGCAAGTCCACAAAATGACTCGGCAGCAGATTGGCAGGCTCTTGCAGAGCGGACTCGGCCTGCGCTCGTATGCCAGGTTTGCAGCGCGTGCTGGGGAGGAGGTTCCAGCGGTTGGGGGCGCCGGCAGCACTCCACAGGGCGTAATGGAGGTGAATTTCGTTTTTTTGATGATACCTGCGTGCCAGGAGCACCTGAATGGGCGTGCTTTGGTAGTAGGCTCATGTTTGCTGTGCTTGTGCTTGTGCTCAGAAGAGTGCGATATGTTGCTGCGAATCGTTCTATGCATGGTGTGAACAGTGGGCCTGCTGCCACCGTCTTGCACTTGTTCCGCACGCGTGCGAACAGCCGGCGCAACGGTCTCGCTACCATATCCTGGGTTGACCAGGCTCTGCCTGCTGCTCTGGCATCAAGCAAGCGCAGCTTGTGTATGGCAAGTAATGTGTCTTGCACGCATGTGCCGCTTCTGACCTGCAAAGCACCTTGCAACCTTGTGCCTCGTCATCACAGGTACCGCAGCGCCTGCTGATGGGACCTGGCCCTGCCAACGCCCACCCTCGCATCCTGAACGCACAGGCGCTACCGCTGCTGGGCCACATGCACCCCCCCTTCCTGAAGGTTCGCGGTGGAACATCACTCTCTGTGCTGCGCAGTGGCTGCTCACCGTGACGCACTTAAGCAATCGAGTATACTGTATCTCCTTACTTCCTACGACTATGTCATGCTGTGGGTGTCGTAAGGTTATGTGACATGGTGACGTGCTTCACATTGCGTGCCGGTTGTCGTGAAGCCGTGTGGACCGATTTGTGTTGTGATGTGGCGGGGACTGACCCAGATCTAGAGATCGATTGGCATGCGATCGATCGGCATGCGTTTACACGCAAGCTGTAGTCATTCCAGACCAGTGGCCAGAACAGTGTCATGCGAAGGTAGCCTCATGCGCGGTACGTTGCACATGCTGTTGTTTTCATGCATGCAGATCATGGATGACATCAGCAGCGGCCTGCGGTACACCTTCCAGACAGACAGCAAGTGAGTATGCAGCCAACACGATACAGCTTCAAAGCAAAGCCCTGCAGGCACTTTGGACCTGAGCAGCATTTCCTTTCGCAAGCCCAGCTTGGTTGCGCGCATCGATCCTTGTTCAACACTGAGCGCTCTCGGCAGCAGCATGACACTGGCAAGTTGCATTGCGCAAAGACCACCTGACGCAGCGGGCCGCATCTACATGCGCACACCATGCGTTGCAGCATTGCTTGTTGCGCACAACAGCCTGCACTTGCATGCAAGGTGCAGGGAGGGGTGCTTTCCTGCGATTTTCCCTGCTGCTCGACCGCCTCACCGCCCCGAGTCGCGCGGCGGGCGCTGCGCGCATGGCATTACGCACGTTTTCATCTTGCAACAAGGCGTTTAAGTTGTGAACACATGGTTGGCGGTGTGCTGCTGACGCAGGTACACGCTGATGGTGAGCGGGACCGGCCACGCAGGCATGGAGGCCTCCATCGCCAACCTGGTGGAGCCCGGAGACACCGTGGTGGTCGGCAACGCGGGCATCTGGGGAGAGCGTGTGGCGGAGCTGGCGCGCCGTTTCCACGGTGAGTGTGGAGAACACGCACACGCAGGCGCAGACGAAGGCTGATGGGACTGACAATGCTTGCACGCGCGTGCTTGTGTGCAAGTCCAATGCTTATGGCATGTCAAAAGCGTGTGCGCCGAATGAGCGGAATGACACACACACCCACTGCGTGTGCGTGTGTTTTGAGGGATTGTGAGGCCCATGGACCAACGGTTGTGGAAGCAAAACAGTTAGCTGGTTGCGTGGCGCAGCTTCTGTCATGATGGACCGCGCTCAAGCAGCTTACTGGAGGCGTTAGCTGTAGATAGGGTGCACCATGTTGTGCGTGCGTGTGTGTGTGTGCGCACATGTGCATCCTGAAGTGTCATGCTTAGGGGGACACCCACGCAATGTGATCATCATTTGGCGTGCATGCACAGCGAAGGTCATGTGACACCCTGGTGCATGAGGCGGTCAGCTGTAGATGGCAAGTCCTTGCCAATCATGCTGGCAATGAAACGATGATCCATATCCGAGGAGGGCCGGTGCATGCAGGATGCATAGATGCATGCCATTGTCAACGCAATGCCAGCGGTAGGCGGTCTGAGGCACAGGCAGCGTAAGCGAATCACGCCGGCATGCAGTCTTGAGATAGACGTGCGGCCGGCTATTGCTGCTGCGTGTGGTTTGCGTGGTGGTTTCCATCGACACGCTGTCTGAGTCCTTGGCCCCCTGTTGCTTACCTTCGTTGCCGTGCGTGCATTGTGTGTTTGTGTGTGTGTGCGCAGCCAACGTGGTTGAGCTCAAGGTGCCTGCTGGACAGACCTTCTCGTATGACGCGCTGAAGGAGGCGGTCACCAAGCACAAGCCCGCGCTGCTGTTCCTGTGCCAGGGCGAGAGCAGCACCGGGACGCACCAGGTGAGCGGGGACTGGCTGGACTAGGGGCCCGGCGGCGGCGGGGGCTGCGCGCTCATTGGCCAACACCTGATTCAACTGGCTGCGTCCGCGCTGCGGCTCATGGTCATGCAGCAGCAGTGGAGGCGCACAGCTTATTGCAATGCAGTACATTGAAGTGCAGTGCAGTGCAGTGAACGGCGTCGCTGCTTGCTGCTTCTTGTCGTGGGTGCGGCTCCTGACCTCATCTGCCCCATGCACCCACTCCCGCCGCATGCCGCGCCACATGCGTGCCACTATGGCCGGTCCCACAACCCTGATCCATCCACATGTTAACTCAAAGCATGGATTGGCTCATCAAAACCCTGATTCGACGCGGATCCAATCCATGCGTGCACACGCCTGATGCGCAGAGCCTGGCTGGCCTGGGCGACCTGTGCAAGAGCAACGACACGCTGCTGCTGGTGGACACGGTGTGCTCGCTGGGCGGCGTGCCGCTCTTTGCGGACGCATGGGGCATCGACTGCATCTACTCTGGCAGCCAGAAATGCCTGTCGGGGCCCCCGGGCGCCGCACCGTTCATGATGTCGGAGCGGGCCATGGCTAAGCTCAAGGGCCGCAAGTCGCCCCCGCACACGTACAACCTCGACATGAACCTCATTGGAGACTACTGGTGCGTGTTGGAGAGTGCTGGTGCCTGGAAGCATGGATTTCCGATGTGCATGACGTGTGACGTTCATTAGGATGCACGTCAAATGGGAGCGGCTGACGCAAGCAGTCCGAGGAGGAGGGAGCGCTTGTGCGTCGGGATGCTGGGGTGCGCACAGGGGCCAGAAGGCGATCAACGCGTGCAAATGGCAGTGTGCCAATGAACCATGCAGGCAGGCAGGCAACGCCCCATGACGCACCCGTTGCTGCAAGTTTGTTGCACTGTAGCGGTACAAGATGCAGCCGGTCAGCAATGCTTGATGAGAGCATCAGGCTCACCTAGATGCGCATGCATCATGCTCTGACGCCCTGCACCCACCACGGTCTCATCGCCTGACGGTGTGGCATGGATGGCTGGGTCGTGTGCGCAGGGGCTGGTGGGGCAAGCGCTCATACCACCACACCGGGCCCGTGAGCACCTTCTACGCCATGCGCGAGGCGCTGGCGATTGTGGGCGAGGAGGGGCTTGAGGCGATGTGGAAGCGCCACCAGGACATGCACAACATGCTGTGGGAGGGGCTGCGCGGCATGGGCCTGCAGCCGTTTGTGGAGCGTGACGAGGACCGGCTCATCACCGTCAACACCATCAAGGTGAGCGCCAGGCAGCGGCGGGCATCCAATCTACTGACTTGGTGGCATTCCGCGTAAAGCCGAGCAATATCAATGCTGCTTGAGGGCGTACCGCCACGTGCCGTGCGAGGCCGGGGGCAAGGCGAGGTTAAGCACAGGTGGATCGCATGTGTGGTACATGCATGGGACCACAGGTTGGCAGGTGTCACTGACTTGCGCCATAATGAGAGGCCCGCCTACAGATCCATTGCTGCTGCCACTACACGTGCCAACACTTGTTGCGCATGCCTGGTCCATCAACGTCTGCTCACGTAAATGCCGCTTTTTGTTGGGCCTATGTCACTAACCGCTGCTTGACCTCCCTACCTCCGTCCGCTTGCGCTCTTCGCAGGTGCCCCAGGGCGTGGACTGGGCCGCCCTGGTCAAGAACGCGATGGACAAGTACAGCTTGGAGATTGCGGGCGGGCTGGGCCCGACCGCGGGCAAGGTGTGGCGTGTGGGCATCATGGGCTATAACGCACGCCCGCAGAACATTGAGGCTGTGCTGACGGCCTTCAAGGACGGCCTCAGGCAGCAGAAGAAGCTTTAAGCCAAAGCCACTGCGGTTCAAGCGTTAAGACTCGTAAGGCGGTGATTTATGGGCGGCTTCGTCGGAGGGAAACCGCCACACACAGCACGGCTACGCGTCATCAAGCCCACAGCGTGTTGCTGTTTTGGCCAGTGAGCGCCGAAGCAGGATGCTGGCAGGCCGTATGCATCTGCGGCGACGGCCGTGCCGCCTCCTGCTCATTGGATGAATAGTTAGTTCGCTGTGCTCGCCTGAAGCGTGGGCTCTTGGGTCCTGCCTAGCGTCGGTCCTGCCTAGGGCTCTTGGGTCCTGCCTAGCGTCCCCCCCTCGCTCGCCCTCCTCACTCATCCGAGGCTCCGACTCCCACACACCATCAACCATGCATTTTGGCTACCTTCCTGTGGCTTATGATAAAGCTTGTCACACCTGTATTCTTCGGACACTATGATTGCAACTGTTCTCTTGCATTTGCATTATCGGACTTTTGGCGCCCTTCATGCACCAGGTCTGCTGGCAAATATGCTGCCTTCAGGCCGCGTACACCGCTGATGTTGCAAACACGCCCTCAGCTTTCTGCTTTATTACATTGCATGCCTCGGGTATGTAATCTACGCGTCTTCTTCAGGCACCGAGTTGCGACGCGATGCCAAGTGGATTCCAGAAATCACATGCATGCCATGTGTACGGGCCAGCCAGCCCTTATCAAACTGATGCGAGGGATGCCATCAAACCACATGAGCGCCAGCATCTTCCTGCTTTTGTGTGTTGCGTCCCAGTCAGCACACCACCGCCATGTGCCTATCAAACAGTCCGGCAATAAGACAATGGTTTGTGCAGGGGCAAGCATCGGTGGTGACAGGTGGGCATTAGGTCCAGGCGCAAGGACAACAGCAAGGACAAGCCCTGAGGAGAGATCCTGAGTAGGCACTGCACAGGGAGTGCCGTCATCCTGGCATGCTCCAATACATTACAGTACATGCTGTGACGATTAGCGCTGCTGCACCGTACAACACAATTGATGTCGGTAGTATGTGACCAGCCGCTTGCAATGCCCCCCGATGCCTGTGGGTTTCTCGCATGACGCAGGGCATGGTGTGAGGGGTAGTACCCCGCAGCAGACACAACAGTGTTACCGAACGAGGGTTGCGGGTCAGGCTCGAGCGAGTCACGATAAGCGCAGAGATTGAGCGCACATGATGTAAGTGGAATATGTGCGTTTTGAGGGATGCAGATTGCAGAGGGGGAGTAGGGTTGCAATCCATCAAAGTTCAAAATTTCAGCAGTTTAACGCCAGCCACCGCCGTGCAACGCGCAAATTCACAGCTCACTATGTACCGTAGGTAAACGGCCGCACAACACAGAGCAAGAACAGTCAACATCCTGCACGAACGCCCAACGCGAAAAACTGGGCTGGTGCCTTCGATGGCGCGCCCACCTCTCTGCCGCTTCCGAACGACTGTGCAGACGGCAAAGTGAGGTTGTATCATCACATAGGGCATGCAGAGAAATGAAGCTGTGAATCAAAGTGGATAGCTTTGATAGCTGATGTACGGAAATCGGGTTGCCACCATCGGACCGTCCCTCACGACTCAAACAACCTCACAGGCTGCAAAAGCCCACAACTGAGCTTGGGTCAGGCCGTGGTACGCAGGCATGAAATAATTGGGAGTGTGAGCAAATCGGCTTCACACCAGCGGTTAGCGAGCTGAAAAGTGTGCGGGTACAGTATCTCAATTTCTCCAGCATCCTCTGTCAAAGGCAAGTTGTTTACGGGTGCGGTAAAGCCAGAGCAGGAAGGGCAAAGCTTGGTTGTTGCCCCATGCGCCCAAGTGAAAAAGTGACGATTGTTGCACTGCCTGCCAGTTGATTCATGCAATAGATGCAGAAGCCTTGCAGCGTTGGATTCGCGTACTTTGCATCAGCGCAAGAGGGCGTCCAACATTCACCTCATTTGAGCCCATGGTGAGCAGCTGCCTCTGCGCAGCAACCCCCAGGCGGTACATAACGCTACAGGCGGTACACATACACGCGTCCCGGGTGAGGTAGTCGATCCGAGGGGTCCAGGGGCGGCGCCGCCGCCTGCTCCGAATCCAGCCCCGCGACGGTTTCGGGGTAGTCGAGCGGCTGCTGCGCTACGGAGGATGCCAACCCCTCATCGCTGCTCCTGATGGCGCTTCCAGTGTGGCTCTGCCTGGTGCCGGCATGGCCGCCGGCGCCACTGGCTTCAACGGGGAGGGAGCGTTGTGAGTGCGTGCCAAGTATCCCTAGTAAGCTGCGTGCAGATGACCCTGCGCTAGCAATGTTTACACCGGTGCGGACGGCTCCGGCACTGCTGCGAAGCATGCTCGGCCCAGGCTCGTTGTCGTGCCCGGTATCATCCTCCACCAAACCCCTCGCAAAAACCACGCCGTAATCGGCATTTGGGTTGACGGCATCCTCGGATTCGTCTATGGGCTGCTGAGGCACCTGTGTAGGAAGCTGCTGCGTGGGGTCTGGCCGTAGTCCCTCCTGCTGCTGCAGAACAGCAGCTGCATGTACTGGCTGTGAACCGAATGCAGCGGCACCGACAGTCGCGGAAGAAGAGATGTCTGGGTCCGCCATAGCTCCCACTGCACTGCCATATGACGAGCTGGCAGGCGTCGCTGATGGCGGCGGCACGGGCGGCGGCGCTCCTGGGTTGGACATCGACCGGCTGCTGCGTGCATACGCCGCGGCCGCCGCCCCGGGGCCCATCCCTGCAGACGATGTCTGCTGCAGCTGGGGCCACACGCCCGCCGCAGCCGGCGACGTGATGGGGGCGCGCTGCAGGCTGGCGGCCCGAAAGCGTGCAGAGCTCAAAGGGTCCGTCACGCTGGGCGGCGCTGCGGGCTTCATCGTGCGCTTGGCGGGGTCTGATGGCGCGCCGGGGCGGGCAGAGGCCGCTGCGCCCATGATCGCAGCGGCGGTGGCGGCGGCAGAGCCGCTACGGCCAGAGGCCGAGGACAGCAGCGGCTGCTGCGGCGATAACGGTGGCGAGCCGCCGCTTCCCGTCGGGGGGAGCGGACGCGGGGAGGGCTGTGGACTGGTGGGGGCCACCCCGGGGGCTGCCTGTGGGGAGATGCTAAACATACGGGCAAGCTGTCTCACGATGGAGTCCTGCTGCTGAAGGCCTTGCTGCGCTGCCGGCTGCACCCCAGGCCCTGCTTGTTGTGCAGACATGCTGGGCCCAGGCAACACGCTACTGGCGCTGCTGCTGCTGCGCCCAGGACCTGCAAAAATGGGAGGTGCAGCGAAGACGCTCGCGCTGCGGCTGCTGGCAGCCGCGAACGGAAGGCCCACAGGCGCAGCTGGGGGCCGCGACGCGGCCGCAAAGGCAAGCGCTCCAGGCGCGTCTGCCACACCTGCCGCTGATGCAGCAGTGGCTGCAGCAGTGGCCGCAGCACCCGGCCGGGTAAGGCTCACGCCTCCTACCGCACCTGCGATGCCGGCGGGTATGCCGCTGCTTCGACTGCTGGCGCTCCTGCTGGCTGCTGCGCTGGTGCTTGGCTCCGAGACCGTACTGCTGATGCCAGGCACGGCGGCAGCAGGTGCGGCTGCCAGGACCTCTGACGGTGCTGACCGGTGCGATACAGGCTCCTCGGCAGCAGAACTCGCGAGTGCGATGAAGCTGCCGGATGGTCCCGGCGCAGCTGCTGTGGGGCCGGATGCGGACGTCCCTACCTGCATGCTTTCCGCAGCCTCGCTTGCAGCAGCTGTTGTCATGGGTAATGCAGGCGGTTGTGGCAAAGACGGAGCGTCGGGCGCCGCCATCAAAGCACCACCCCCCACGCCGGTGGCGGCAGAAGGTGACCCAGCTGAACTGCCAGAGTTGCGGCGTTGTGAACTGCTGGAAAGCACCGGAATGATATAAGCCCCCGCAGGCGCTTGCTGTTGCGTCTGCTGATGGGGGTGGGCTGCAGTGCCCGCTGTAGTGTCACCCGCACTGGTGCTGGACGTTGGTGCTGGTGCCTGCATTGGCGGCAGTGCTAACAACATCGCATCAAAGTCTGGACTAGCAGGCTCAAGGACAGTGCTGTGGCCGTCCTCCACAGTGGCAACGGTTTCGCCGCGCCTGCCATGATTATTATGATGGTCGGCTGACGTGCCAGCGGCCATGGCTGCCGCCGCCACAGCAGCAGCTCCTGCCGCTGCGGCGGCTCCAACCGCCACGTTGGCGCCCGCCGCCGTCGCCGCCGGTGGTGCAGCTGGACTCAGCTGCAACGCCGACAATGCACCTGGTGGGTGCGGGCAGCTCTGCTGCTGGTGCTGCTGCAGCGGTGCCACGCTTGCCTGGCCGCTCAATGCGGCTGGCGCCAGTGCACTGCTGACGCCATGCTGCACTGCTGACGGGGCAGGCATCACTGGCGTCACCAGCTCAACCTCCTCACTCACATCAGAAGCGCTGTCCGTATCGATCGGATGCGTCCGCACATCCACTGCAGCATGCGCAGCGCTGCTGCTGGCGGCCTCAGCAGCTGCGGCTGCTGTCAATGCCGCAGCAGAGGCTGCCGGTGCCGCAGCGGAGGCTGCCGCCGCTGGCATCAGCGTCGCGTCACGCGGCGAAGTCAAGCTATACGCAAACTCCGCAGAGGGCGCGAGTGGTGGAGGCCGGTCAGCGCTCATGCGGCTGGGGGATGGCCGGCTGCTCAGTCCCCCGCCGCTGCTGCTGCTCCTGGCAGATGTCCCCAACTGGCTGTTGGACGCCGAGCGTGACATCTGACCGTGCGAGACCGCCATGCCAAGGTGCTCCCCTGCGCCTGCCGCCCCGCCCTCAACCCCAGCCGCCATGCCAGCTGTGCTGCCGCCGGCGTCACCCCCTGTGGTTTGCGCCGAGCCATGCGCTTGCGAGCCAGCAAGGAGCGTCAGCGGGGCTCCTCCCGCAGTCAAGGTCATGACGCCGCCCTCTTGAGCCCCCGGCTCGGCATCCATTAGAGCTGAGAGGTTGGCAGCGGAGGCGGAGGCGGAGGCAGAGGAGGAAGCGAGGCGCCGCCCGCCCATTGGGGAGAATCCCCCGCCGGCGCTGCTGCCGCCGCCCGCACCCCCCGCCGAGCCGGCCAGCGGCCCGAACGGCAGGTCCGCCATGCTCAGTGCCGCCGAATGAGGCATGGAGGAGGTCTGGCTGGACACGGAGCTCGCTGCCAGCGTGCCCGCAGCCCTCCCTGGAGCAGCAGCCAGGATCGCCGGCGGCATCATCGACCGCGGCAGCGTCGGCGTTTCAGGCGTGATTTCCTCGCCGTGCGTTTGCTGGTACAGCAGCAGCGGCGGCAGCGGTGAGGGCCCCGCAGCCAGACGCGGCGTAGCCACAAACGCTGTGGCCTCTTCATCAGGCGTTGCGGCGCTTTGCAGGCCATACATTCTCGCTGCGGTGGCTCCTGATGTATTAGCTGCCGCCGATGTGGTTGCAGCCTCGGCTGCGGGGTCAAACACTGGCACGATGTCTGTGTAGTTCAGCCCCGGGTCATAGGCTGGGTTGTACAGCACTGCTTGCGAGGGCTCCAGGCCCTGTTTGGGGGGGTCTGGAAGGACGAGATTGCGCCGGGATCGGGTGCGACCGCTGCCGTGCACGCTTGACGGGCGGGAGCCTCGGGAGTTGGCGGGTGTCAACCGCTCACCTGCGGTCAGTATCAGCACATCGGTGCATCACCGGCATTCAGTATTAGCAGTCGTTGTTAGCAGGCGTAGTCATATGTACGCGTCATTACCAGCAGTCAAACGATTACCGACATACCGGTACGGTACCCCGCCACATCCATTGAAAGAGGGGGCCGCCAGGCTTATGTAAGGAGAGGTCTGGACCATGCACATGCATGCATGCATGCATGCATGGATGTACCATGCAGGTGTGTGCGTATGGGCGGGAATCGGGGATGTGCACTGTGCGAATTTACATTATTACACACTGCCAGACGTGTGTACGTGTGTGCACGTGTGCATGTCACGCAGTGTGTTCATCCTACATTCCTGTGGCACTTGTTCCTGCTGGTGCTTTCCAGGTGTTGGACAAGGCAACGCTGCTAAGCTTGTGCGCAGCCGAAACAGACCCTTGCGCTCACCGTCATCTGCTGCTGCGTTTGTCCGAGGAAAGCTGCTGGCTATGTGAAGCGCGACTGCAGAGTCGCCAGTATCTGCGATCGCATGCAACGGCATCAACAGCATATATGATTCGGTATTCTCATTAGCATTCATCAGCATGCATGGTTCAAACCTGCATTGCATTGAGGTTTGCCCGTGTCATCAGCGTCACATGGGCCAGAACGCCGCTATAACAGCAGGCATTCAACTTGGGGGGTGTGATGCAAGGATGGAATGTTGGTGACCACCTTGTTATAACTGCAAATCAGCTCGACGCATGGCGTGCACGTGCATGCGTAGCATACAAATGATCGCATGCCACGCCTCAACACGCATGCGGCCCATCCACCCACCCACCCTTGCCGAATGTGTCTGGCAGCGGTGCCTGCAGCTGTGCGAGGCACCTTCTTTCCGCCAGGTAGTCGGCCGCAACATACACAAACACGCCCAGCGTCACCAGCACCATCGTGCCCACGACGGTGCAGAGGATGATGATGAGCTCGTTCTTGCTGATGTCACCGTTCCTGCTGCCAGGTGCAGGGCTCGGTGCGGCGTCAGCGGGCGGGTCAGCGGCTGCTGCCTGTGAGGCGGTCCCACTCAGCTGAGTTGTGGGTGGGGGCGGTGGCTGAGCCGGAACCTGCGCACGTATGCGTGAGCACGACTGATTTGCGTTCACAAGCCACTGCAGGTGAGTGCTGTGCCTGAAGCGGTATGTAAACCGCGGGTAATGCTTGAAAAATGATGTCAACGCACAAGCATCACGTTGTTTCCACTGCTCGCAGGCCAAGCCGAGGGCCGGTCTGAGAGAGGGGATAGAAGGAGCCAATCGGTAGGAAAACAGCGGCTACAGACCCAAGTTGATATATGATGCAATATCATGTTGTGACAATTTAACAGGCGGCAATCGCCACTACGAAGTGGTTGGTCACAGTCACAGAAGCGATCTCCAACTACGCTGCTGAGCGTGGCATGGTCCAACTAAGTCGCCAGAGCCTTGCTGGTTCAGAGCAGCAGTGTGCAATTTCAAGGGTATGACCATGTTCAAGGGCTCATATGTGTGGAATTAGAACGAGGTACTTGTTGGGTTCAAGCACGGTCAAGGTCAAACGTGGTACGATGCAAGCACGCTGGGCGACGTCCAGGAAGGGAAAAACCCACAGGAAAACACCACCCCACTAAACTTTCAGCCACATTGCTTTGTACGTGTCAGCCAAAGGCAGGCCAGGCCTGCTTTATTAACTGCACCGC
The DNA here is from genome assembly GCA_001662385.1 of Chlamydomonas asymmetrica. Classification (NCBI taxonomy): domain Eukaryota; kingdom Viridiplantae; phylum Chlorophyta; class Chlorophyceae; order Chlamydomonadales; family Chlamydomonadaceae; genus Chlamydomonas; species Chlamydomonas asymmetrica. The sequence goes on along the minus strand of BDDA01000331.1, from coordinate 71,160 downwards.
ACACAACTGTCATAACTGCAGCGAACCCATCAAACACATAATCGACTGGTTGGAACCACATATTGGCTACCTTACTGAATTACATCTGCTGGTAGATATATGCTTATTCAACACAAGCAGACAGTGGTTTGAACGCGACAACTAAAGTGGTGGGCGGTGAGGAGCCGGGGTTCGTGCCGGAACGGACCCAAACACCAAAGCTGACAAGGTGGACGTCAAACACTTGCTCACGATCAACTATTTGCATACCGAATTATCCAGATGCAGCAGACATCTGCGCAGTCTTAAACGCCCCACGAGCTGGGGCAGCAAAACCCAGTCCCCGCACCTGCGTTGCCGCACTAGCTGCCAGCGTTTCCAGCAGCAGCTCAGGAGGATTGTCTGTCGAGTTGACAGAAAGCCCGCTGGTTGCTGATGCTGTAGGCAAGGCGGGCAACGGCAGGGGCTGGGACAGCGTTGACCGTGCCAGTACGCCCATCCTAGACTGCCGCAGGCTCCGCAAAGGCATGACTGGCTTGCAAGCCAGAAGCTGCACCAACATGATGATAATAGCACTGCCTTGCATCAGCGACCGCTGACGTCCGCCTGGTGCTATTGCGCCCGTGCCTCCTCCGCTTGGTTGCTTGCACGGCATCTGCAACACCATTGACCTACAGCATCACATCGGTAGTCGTTTAGAATATTTTGTCATCCATGTGCTGTTTGTCTGCAGTAATAGGTGCAGCGGGTCGCAGTCTGTAATTGCTCTTGTCATGGACCAATGAAGGCAGCCAAGGGCCAAGCACGCCAAAGTACGTCCAAAGGGACAAGTACACTGAAGCAACAACTGCAGAACCAGGGAAATGAGCAATTATGAAACGACTCCTGACACATGACAACTTTGTTCCATGCCGATTAACTTGTGACGGGCAAACATGGGCGGGGCCCACCGTAACCCATACAATGCAAGACTTGACGTGGTTAGTGTCGCTAGCTCTACCAACCATATTCACTTCTTAACTTTATTATCGCCCAAGGTATGCCGGACTGGTCCTAACTGTCATTTGTGCCTGGCTACTCGACGTTGTCCCTGCAGCTCCACAAACACACAGCCACATATGCGCACGCCGCTTCAGGCACTGAGCTGCAATATTACGAGCTGGAATACTCAACTTGCTACTGTCCCACTATAGTCCTACAACCTGTACACGGCACGAGGGCGTCCTGGTTCAGACCGCTTGGTTACAGGTTGGAATGCAGCACTGAGGAGTCACAGAGCTACGAGCTCTGTGGCTGCACCGTCGTGATAGGTTCTTACAAATTCACGGTGTGAAGCGATGGTGGAGCCATCTGCCCCCTCGACTCCTGAGGCGACTGCAGCAGATGACAGTGCGCTGGTGAGCACAGCATAAGCTATTACAGACTGCGGGCCTTGCCCTAGGCCTAAAAAGCACGAGTTTGTGAGTGTACGGTCCATATTAGTGCAAGCTTGAGTGCCGGACGGCGTACTGACTCTTGAGATGGGGCGTGCTGCAATTCGGTGTGCGCTGACGAGTGTGTGAGGGGGACTTGATGTCAGTATCGGGAACAGGCTGGGCGTCCGTGATACTGCTTAAACTACTGTCTGTGAATGTGTGTCACACCTGACCCCGCCCCCCCCCCGCCTCTTTGGCCTCCTGCCTGTCCAACAATGCACAGGCGTGGTGGATGCCAGGCGAAAGCACAGCAACCCGTATTGGCGTTGGGGTCACCGTCATCGTGCTGGCAGTTTTGGTTCTTCTTGCCACGTTGTACCTCGTCACCGCCAAGCGGCAGCAAATACGGCGACTGGTTGGTGCCTGCTGCAGATGTCAGCGCAAGCCTGAGCGTACACCGAACCTGAGTGACTGGGCTGTTCTGTACACAGGTTTCCTCGGAAGTGCACGCCCAAGTGCCCAAGGCGGTGAGATAAAAAGGGGCGCTTGTGCATGTGCTACACACACCCCGGCCTGCATGCACTGCCAGCGTGTGTTGCAAGGACAATACAAGCTGCTGATATTGGACATACATATTGTGAGACGCAAATTGTTGTGTTTAAACGATCGTTCACACACCTGTTTTTGGAGCATTTTGCTTGCCTGCGTGTTTTGCTTTATGCAGGTGACCCTCTCGCCCCAGGTTCATCTGCTGTCCGCATCGACAGCGCTTGCAGCAGCATTTGCAGCAACTATGGCCTTACACACAAGGCAGTAGCTCAGGAGTCCGTAACATATGGACACACTGACAGCGCCGTCAGACAAACATTGGCGTTGCAGGTAGTCCAAACAGGCATATACACGACCCAAACACAGTACACCGCACCAACACAGCAAGGGGAGACTACACAAGCTGCGCAACTTTCACCCATAATCCAGTCTGGTGCCAGCGCTGACCTTGCCGGCACGTTGCAGGCCACGCCCATGCAGCAGGCAACGGGGTCGGGGGAAGCTTACCCGCCTGGGCAGCTTTGTGTTCCCGTTGAGCTTGCTAATAGCGTGCACACGCTTATGATGGCAAACCCTCTATTTCGTACCAACTAAAACCCGTGCTGGTGTGCACGGCTTTAATAGCACATATTCTCGTCCTTCTTTGCCTTCATTGTATTCCTTTTCCTCATTGCCGCACTACTGTACGTGTTCATATGATTGCCCATTCATCGTGCAATGCCATTGTTGCAACGTTTTGTCCCGCAATCATGCCCCGTGCAAGATCGGTGTACTCAAGCGCACCCCCAGCAGCCCTTGGTAGTGTAGATCCCAGGCACCGTGGATATCCTCGTACTATGTGAGACTTGTTTCAGTTTAGCCACTATGTAATGGACGACGGCTTGACCAGGACGCGCTTATGAACTCGTTTGCCCCACCTGCGAGTACGCAAAGATTGCGACCTGCTTCCTTGGGCTTGGTCCCAGGACGCCATGTAGACTTGCTGAGGTACAGTCATTAACTCGTGTTGTTATATATGTCTCGCATGAGCGGAGTTGCTGCTTTGGTGGCGGCAAGGCTTGCAAATGATGGCAGCTTGTGCTTGTGCCTCGTCTCCGCAGGTCCTCAGTACACAGCTCTTATGGAGCTCAACAGGCAAGCCAACTTTATGAGCGTCAACCAAATAATTGCACATGCACCCAGTCATGCGCTGTACACCTTGCTCTTGGTGAAGACTGTCGGGCTGTGTTAACCTGTGATACGACAGCCACAGGAGGCATTCTGTATACTTTCTGACCGAGCATGTCTTTCAATATTCTTTCTCTTGAAGAGGGGCACGTACGCGTCGCAAGTCTGCTTGCAAAAACGGTTTGTGCACTTACCTGGCGCAGGTTTCTGCACACGAGCTGCGTGCTGGCGTTCCGCACTCACCCTGCATACACTTGTCGTCCACTGGCGCTCACATAAGCTGGCATGGGACACCCAGCATTCAGTCCTCCCTGCCTTCGGCAGCTGCAAGCGTTGAGGTTTGCGAAGCCCACTATGCGAATGCTCAGCCAACCAACGACTTGGACACCGCCAGTGTCCACTTGAACAGGGCTGATGAGACCAGCACAGCCAGCACTTCGAAATCAAGCTGGGTTCCAGGCGAGCGACGAGAGCTACTCTCTGCGGTCGGCCTCACCGGGTTGATAAAGAAGCGCCAGACTGTCAAGGAGCTCCACAGCCTCGTCAGTTTATATGCAGACAGCTTTAACGCAATCCATACCAGTGCTGCGTGCACCCACTTGGGTCAGCTGCTGTCGCGACACCCGTTGCCACAGCCCTTGCATACCGCAACTGCGGCGCGAACGAGGCGTATGCCCCGGAGCTCAAGGCTAGAGCGGCAGCGACCCGCGGACGATGATGAATCCCTTCCTCAACTGTTCTCGCTGTTGCTGACCCTGGTGCAGCGCCACATGCGTTCGTTTCAGCCTCGACAGTTTGCCAACACGGCGTGGGCACTGAGCCACTGGCCACATACAGTGGGCGCAGAGCGCGACGAAGTGCTCAACTCCTTGCTGAGCTTTATGGAGCCGCACTACGCCGAGTGCACCCCGCAAGAGGTTGCAAGCCTCGTGTACGCCAGCGCGCTATCAGGCGTGCCGCTGTCCGCAGCGGCGCTGGTAGCTCTGCAGCGTAGCTGGCAGCCCCTCCTCCAACGTTTCAACTGGCAGGAGACCGCTATGCTGCTGTGGGGCCTTGCGCACCAGGAGCACCAACCGTGTATGGGCTTTGTGGCAGCACTGCTGCAGGCGCAGCTGCTGCTGGGGTTGGAAACGGCGCGTGCTGCGCACCTGCTTCAGTCCCTGCACGGCCTGGCCACCTTGCAGGTGAGCTTCAGGCACATCAAAAACTTGCATCAAGCGCTCCCCGGTGAACTGTATGCAATCACAAACCCAAAGCCTGCCTGCCTGCCAGCCCGTCTGCTGGCGCCACCTAGGTTGCTCGTTGCTAACATTCCATGGAGCAAGCACCTGCAGCTGAGATTGCCAGGCCTTTGCTAATGTTTGAATGGTGGTGTTGCTTGTGTGCAGATTGAGCCCAGCGATGCGTGGCGAGCAGGGTTTTGGCCCTGCATAGACTGGCACCTGCGGTCAGGGCAGATAAGCCTGGCGGAGCAGACGCAGATACTATGGGGTGCAAACGAGCTGCAGCTGCCTGTACCCCACAACACACTTCACCTCATATCTCAGTCTCTCTCACAGGCTCACGCCGAAGCGCCACCACTCGACCTGCCGTTTGCCCTAGCCGTGTTTGCTGGCCAGCACAAAGTGCTGAGCAAGGACGTGTCACGACAGCACGACCTGGCGCTGATGTCTCAACACAGCAGACCCCTCTTAAAGCGTGTGCTTCCCCAGGCTCAGCAGCTTGACGCCGTGGACGCGAGCCGCGTGCTCTGGGCAAGCGCGGTGCTCCACCCACCAAGCCGGAGCCACCCGCTCTCGCCAAACGATTTGGCAGCACTGCACCAGCTGTGGACTGCACAGCAGCACGGCGCAGCGTGGTCCCCCCAGCAGCACGTGCAGTGCTTCTGGGCGGCAGCGCGGCTGGGCCTGCAGCCCGTTGACCAGCTCTGCAGCGCGTTCCAGCGCTCCACGCTCGCCACGCTGCCCGAGCTCGCACCACGCGAGGTCACGGCAGCGCTCACAGCCCTCGCAAAGCTGGGCTTGCCCGCAATAGACGCCCGGTGGCTGGCGTGTGCACTTGAGCACGCGCACGCGCATGTCGGCGAGTATGCCTCCCACGAGCTGGCTCAGGTGCTGTGGGGCGCCGTGGCGGCGTGCCGCCACACGCCGGAGCGCGGCCTGCAGCAGCAGGTCCTGCAGCGCCACCTCAGCTGGCTGCTCTTCCAGCTGCAGCTGCGCATCAGCAGCGACGGCTCGTCGGACCGCTCGCTGCCCGATGCGCTGGCGATGGCGCTGCACGCGGTGGCCTCCCTGCCGCAGCCTGTGTTCCTGCGCACGGGGCCGGCGAAGCTGCTGGGCTGGGCCACGCACGTTATGCACAACAACCACTGCCAGCGCATCGTGCACGCGGCAGGCCTGACGACGTTGTGCACGATGCTCAACTCGTACGTGCGCATCCGCCGTATGGCGGCGGCGGCGGAAGCGGCGGCGGGCGCTGCCGGAACGGGCGCCGTGATGTCCAGCCCAGGCCTTGACAGCCGACAGCCCGCTCAGGTACGAGCAGCAGCAGCGTCCACCACCTCGCCCGCAGCGCCCACGCCAAACGGGCATGCAGCCGTGTCAGCGTCTGCGTCCTCCGTGTCCTCTGTGTCTTCGTTGGATGCGGCTGACTGGCCGTCGCCAGCAAAGCTCGTCGCCACCGCTCCGTTGCCATCTCCGCCTGCGCTGTCTGAGTCAGCTCGACGCGCTCAGCTTGAGCGCTCCGCCGCCGCCGCTGCTGCAGCCGCCGCCGCGACCGCGGCCTCTCACCCCGTGCAGAGCGCGAGCAGCAGCCCCTCCCCACGTATGGCGTCGTCCTCCGCAACCTACCGCCGGCCGGCGCTCTCGCACGAGCTGCTCTCAGCGCTGTGGTCGGGCTCCGCGCCCAAGCTGCGGCACGCCAACACGTGGCACGCGGGCGTGCTGCTGTGGGCGTGCTACCGCCTGCTGGTGTGGCCGCCGCAGGGGTGGTGGAGGGGCTTGCTGGAGGCGACTGAGCCGCAGCTGGGCCAGGCGAGCGACCAGGACCTGTGCATGATGCTGTTTGGCCTGGGCAAGCTGCGGCTAACGCCCGGGCGGCGCTGGATGGACCTGGCGTTAGCGCAGCTGCTGGATAGGGCGCCTGGCTTGGACGACCGGTGAGTGTGGACTGTGGAGTGATCCCTACGCGCCTGCGCTGTGTATGACGCATGCACGGAGCTGCAACCCGCATGTAACATCTACGCGCCTGCGATGTGTACCAGACATAGAGTTGCAATGCAGAGTTGTCGGCACCGCTGCTGTCACTTTGACTTGGTTTCGAGTCCTGCTTCCAAGCCAAGGGGTGTGTCACGTCGTGTTCTGCGGGGTTTCAATGCCGCCGCGGCACCATTATGCCAAATAGATGCTGGGGCAGCGAATCTTCCGTCCGATTGAGGGATCTCCAGGTCCTAAGCCTTGCGCGCATGCCAACATCCTGCATGCAATTGCTCCGCATGGTAACGCCCGCGCCACCGTTTGTTGCACAATGGGGCAGTCATGGGGACGCCCAGGTGCGTCCAGCAGGCTCTGAGGACCCCAGTGCGGCACAGCCTTACAAAGCATGCAAGTGATGCAACCCCAGCGGGGCGCCCCATGTGCGATTTGTCGCTTTCGGGGGTGGGGGACGATCGACCTACCACGTGCCCGACCCACACCAAGCCTACAACGCATGCATGTCTGAATTGCATGCCCTGACCACATCCAGTGCTGTATGAACGACCTGAATCACATACGCAAACGTTAGCAGCCTGCGCTGTACGCGTCCTGCCGGATGCGATGACGTGCCGTGACCCATCCACTTGCGCACCTCCCTGCGTGTGTCCGTCCGCCGCTCAGGTGCGTGGTGGCGTTGCTGGTGGCCCTGGCGGACCTCGACCACGCGCCACCGCCCGGCTGGCTGCAGTCGCTGCTGGAGGCGGTCGCGCCGCAGCTGCTGCACATGCACCCCGCACGGCGGCGCCGCTGCTACGAGTGCGTGTCCACCATCGACGTGCAGCTCGCCGCGCAGTGGGGCCAGGATTTTGCGCAGCTCGCGTCGGGGCAGTGGTCTGTGCGCGGCCCGGGGGAAGAGCTTCGCACTGCCAAAGCCGGCTGGTGATCGACAGTTAACGTGTTCAGCAAGACGCCGTTAATCGGGCTATGAGGCTGCATGCGGTTATGGTGCCACGGGCCCGTGAGCTCCCTCCTCTCTATCATAGGCTTCAAATGGAGTCAGAGCGCTAATAGCTGTAAAGCTAGTCACCTGCTGCACTACTGCTGTCTATGCGCGTAGCTCACGTGTATTGAGCGCGGGTTTTTATGGATGCTCGTCTCTGGCTATGTTGCTTTGGGAGCAACCTGTGATTTGATGAAGAACTGAGCCTGTTGTTCCTTGTAACCGTGTGGTCTCAATGTGCTCTGCATGCCAGGCAATGCCTTGCCGGCGTTGCACCATACCTTCCGCTATGGGTCATCATTGGGTGCGGTCTTATGGCTGTGAAGCATTTCCCCACGCCAATGCTCGCGCGCGAAATCCTTGCAGTGAGTGTGCTTGGCAAGCGACACGTGCATCTGCAATACAGTAGTGCCACGTGTGCCTTTCTTGCCACCTAAAGCACTTTGCCTGTGTCTGAGCAGGGTTTGTCTGCCTGCAGCAGCCTGACTCTGGAGCTCCCTGACAGCCCCATGCAGGCCTGCGGATGCATTTTTGCAGAGCAAGTGTCACTGTGAAGAGCATGAGCACCACTATAGTCTCTACAGCGGTAGAGCTTGCAAGCTACCTTGGAACAGTTCTCAAGCAGAAGCGTTGCTCACCTGCAACAAGCGCAATGCTGAGCGTGACCTCTGAACACCAGGCACGTTCTGCCTTGTGCGGCACCGTGTAAACTTGAGCACTTCAAGCACTGTAGACATGTCAGAATCTCAAGGCACCAGCTTCTTGACTGGCACCAGTGGCGGAACTGCAGCGAAAGCAGGCGGGGTGAAGCTGAAAATTAAGCTTCCCCCGCGCCCCGCGAGCGTGCCACCGCAAGCTGCTCCCCTGGGAAGCCAAGGACCCCAAGGGGCAGCTGCTTCCACTGCACCTGGGCCATCCCAAGCGGCAGAACCAGTCAACAAACTACGCCAAAAGGCCCAAAAATATGGAACCCAGTATGAGCCCAGCCCGTCTCCGAGCCTCAGCACGCAAGGCGCAGCTGGCCTCAGCGCAGGGCCTGACAGGACTGCACGAGAACGCAAGCGTTCACGGTCGATAGGTTTGGACGATCCCCTAGAGGATAACGTAGATGAGCTCGAAGATGATGTTACAGTCAGCACTAGACGGGTGAAGAGCAAAGCGGCCAAGCAGCGCATCGTCGATGAGGATGAGGATGCCTTTGAGCTTCCCCCTCGTGTTCCTGCCCCGGCACCAGCTGCGCAAGCACCACAGCCAGTACCAGCTCCTGCCAAGCGCCGCGCTAAGCCAAGCGTCAAGCAACGCGACCGGGACGATGATGACGAATTTAACACTATGGACCTGGAACCTGAGGATGACAATTACGAGTATATTGACGAGGAGGACGAGTTTGACGGTGGTGATGAGGAGAAGGTCAAGAAGGCTAAGCAGCGGTGCGTCGTCTGCCTGACAAGGCCAGGCCCTGCTGTGTGAACACCCTTGCCCTCCCGCTCTTGCCTCGTTTTTGCCTTGCTCGCGCTTCCTACAAGTGCCATGCTCGCACTCTGCGTTCTTAATGTCCCATGGGCATGCCTTGAACACAGGCGGATCCGTGAGCGTGCGCTGGGGAGCGAGATCGTGGACTACAACCCTGACTTCACAGACCTGCAGCTCAAGGGAGACCATCACAACCGCCCTCTGTGGGTCACGCCTGACAACCGCATCTTCCTGGAGACGTTTTCTCCTATCTACAAGCAGGCGTACGACTTCCTGATCGCGATTTCGGAGCCTGTCTGCAGGTGGGGAAACATTGGATAGGTGGCATTGCTGAGGTGGGAGGTATGCCCGCAGCGCACTTGTCCTTGTCGCTGCCCTGATGTACCGGAGGCACCCATGTTGCATTGGCAGGGTTCGTCTGAGGGTTCGCACCATGCACCATATACCTGCACCTGCATGGCACGACCACCAAATGAACAGCATGACGTTTGCAAAGTTGACGGTGCTGACAACACGCATGCACATCAACAGCCGCACCGCACCCTTGTGATGAAAGGGCTTGGGTCTTCGGCTGCACGCTAAAAGTCCCTCAAGTGTGGTCTCATGAGTCATGGGGTGTACTGCCTCCCGCAGGCCTGAGTCAGTACACGAGTACCAGCTCACCCCGCATTCGCTGTACGCCGCCGTCTCAGTGGGCCTCACCACAGAGACCATCATCAGCGTGTTGAACAGGTGGGCACTGCTGCTCGTCAAACACCGGCTCCGCTGCCGTCCACAAGTGGTTGCTGCTTTACGCAACCTGCATCACTGTGGTAGTGTGGTTGGAGGTCATCAGCCAGCCAGGAATCGAATAGCCTCACACGCCTCACACGCTTGTCTTCCTGCCTGGCCAAGTGTTGTGACATCAACCAATCAATCATGCTTGTTTCCAGCGCACCCACCAGTGCACACGTGTTGCGGACTTGCAGGCTGTCCAAGGTGCAGCTGAGTGACGACACCAAGCAGTTCATCCGGGACTCCACCGCAAATTACGGCAAGGTGCGTATGAGCGCGGGCGCAGCCCGCTGCACCCACGCACGCACGCGCCACGTGCATGCACACAGCCCTCCGGCACACAGGGGAGGCCTGCTTGGCATTACCCGCTGACCGGTGCACAATGTGCGCATGTGGGTTTGGCATGTGCTGTTGCATGGCAGCAGCCGTGTTCAAGCAACGTCGCACATTCGTCCCGTTGCCGCCCCCCACAACACCTCTCCCCCCCGTTGTGGCCGCCTCTCCACTAGCAGCCATCCGTGCACGACTGCATGCACACAATGCCTGCTCTTATTCATGCCTGCATGCGCGCTCGCGCCTCACCATGCAGGTGAAGCTGGTGCTCAAGGCCAATAAGTTCTACGTGGAGTCCTGCCACGCGGATGTGCTCAAGAAGCTGCTGCGCGACTCTGCCATACGCGAGGCGGCGGTGAACGGGGGTGGGTCAGCCAGCAGCCAGCCAGGCGGGCAATGATTTAGGAGCCGCTAGTGCCTTCCCGCATGACGTCCGTTGCTGTGTATTGACATCCCGGCCTGGCAGCCCGCCTAGGGCGACCCTCTGAGGAGGGATCAGAGAAAGGCCAAGCAGCCAAGTGTTACCTGCTTAGGATCTGCTCATGCTCAAGGTGCATTGGCAGTGTAGGGCATCAGGGAAGCCGACGTTTTGTGTGGTCGTCCAGAGCGAGCAAGATAGATGCTGGGGTTCAGACCTTGCATATTGGGAAGCTGCACATCATCAGCCAAGCAGGGTACCGGTATCAGCAAGTGTTACAGCACCGCCTCCATCCGATGCATGCGGCACTTGCCTATGTGTGGGGTTTGCACTGCTTGCCGGCTTTTTGCCCGCCCTGCACCGCTGTGCCACCGTCACCAGGTGAGCTGCGCAGCACGCGAGCGCTCAAGGAGCACGCCGCCGCAACCATCGCCGCAGCGGTGGAGCATCTTGAGGGGCAGCAGGAAGGGCAGCAGGGCGGCGCCAAAGGGGCAGGCGCGGCCACCGGCAAGGACGGGAACGGCAAGGGCGGAGGCGACGACGATGACGGCGATGAAGCGGGCAAATACGGTCCGTCGTTCCAGGTAAAGTACGCACAAAACCGCTGCTGAGGTATGATGCTCACCAGGTAAAATCACTGTATTCAATATGCAGTTGTCTTCACGGTGTCAGTGTGTTCTTATGGCCACCACGAGGTCTACACTCTCCAACCTGAAAGCCCGACGCGCTTTTGGGCCAACCACGCTGCTGGCCTGTGCGCACAGGAGCGTACGTGTACGGTACAACCATACACACGCGCACCAATGTGTACCAGTGCTTTGTGTGTGTGGTGCGCGCAGGACATAGCTGCTGAGGAGACGGAGCAGGAGGTGCTGGAGTTTGAGGTGGAGGCCAATAAGGTGAGTGGCGGCTGCCTGTGCCGGGACTGAGTGGGAGATACCTGTGCTGTTGGGTCGCCCGTGCAATGCTGTCAGGGAGGGTGTTGCAGGCCGGCTGACATAGAGCGAGACCATCACAGGCACGGCCAATTCGCTGACATGGCCAGCTCCTCACCCCTCAAGACACCAACCTCACTTCTAACACTTTGCGTGCTTACCCTGCATGCTTGACTGGCCCTTTGTTGCATTACGCAGCATGCTCCTGAACGCATTGGCGGCATGTTTCCGCGCCGGCTGTGTGTCGGCGGCGCTGCTTAGTTCTCTACTCTCTCCTGCTGCGTGGTTCAGGTTGAAAAGGTGAAGCAGCGCTGCATGCCGGGCTTCCTCAACTACCCCATGCTGGAGGAGTACGACTACCGCAACGACCAGCGCCTGCCCACGCTGCCCGTGGAGCTCAAGCCGCACGTCAAGCTGCGGCCCTACCAGGTGGGCACCGCCGGGGCGAGGTGTACTTGCGTGTATACTAATTGTAACTTGTAAGGCCTGATGTGTGCAATGGAAATGTTTAAATGTCTATATGGGGCCCTATGTGTGTCGTGCGTTGAAGCCAGGGAGATGATGCGCTTTGGGGGTCTGCAGTACATTCAATTGTGCATCGGACGGTTGCCGCTTGCCATGCTGTTACGTTGATGCTGCGTTATCACCGTCGCTGATGGCATGATGAAGTTGTCAGGGATTTCAGTCCAGGGGTGCATAGTTATAGGTCCGCAGCTCTGTGGTATGGCGAGCATGCAGAATTGCACATGCACACGCGTGAGCGAACATTTGCACCCGGAGGCGGCGGTGCGTGCTGCACTAAGGGTGTGTGCGTACAAGGCTTACCCAGCTACGTCGAAAGGCGCCAGTCGCCACCAATCTGCATGGGTGTGATCGATGCCCTGCAGGAGAAGAGCCTTGCCAAGATGTTCGGCAACTCGCGCGCCCGGTGAGTGCTCAGCAGCGCCTGGAAACACGCTGCTGCTGCAGCCTGTAGATATGCGTGAAGCTGCACTGGCTGCACAAAAGCGTTTGCAGTGACGCATCTCCGCACACCGCACGCCAGGTTGTGCATTTGTCAGAGGCACAATCCTGACATCGCGCTGTGGTTCTAGCCTAGCACTGAGGTGTATGTCCTCATGTACCCACATATGCCATCGATGCGCATTTCAGCATTTGCAACCTTGCATGCGCATACCTGCCTGCACCCCCTTCACTTACATGCCCCCCCCCTGCACCTGCCTTCCCCCCCTCCCTGCACGTGCAGGTCGGGCATCATCGTGCTCCCCTGCGGTGCCGGCAAGTCGCTGGTGGGGGTGGCCGCCGCCACGCGCATGAAGAAGAGCTGCCTGTGCCTGTGCACCAGCAGCGTCAGCGTGGACCAGTGGCGCCACCAGTTCCTGCTGTGGACCAACCTGCACGAGAACCAGGTCGCGCGATTCACGTCCACCTGCAAGGAGAAGTTCAGCGGTACGTACCGCAGCATCGAACCCACACTGTACTGCCTGCAACACGCCGCGTGATCCTGTTTGCCTCGCTTAGGTTTAGGAATTTGGTGATAATTCGTGATGTGTTTGTCAGATTGCTGGGCAGGCAATGTTTGTTTTCAGCAGTAGCACGGGTCATGAGTCACCGTAGTGCTCATCGACCACCATATGCTCACATTCTGCCACACGGTGGGGTAAGGAGGTCTCATAGGCTACAATAGGTTGTGAGCAATCCACTGTGTGTGTGGGCTTGTGGTGGTGGTGGTGGTGCAGGCAACACGGGTGTGCTGGTGACGACGTTCACCATGATCGCGTTCAGCGGCGCCCGCAATGCGGAGAGCGAGGAGATGATGCGGTGGATCCGGGAGCAGGAGTGGGGGCTCATGCTGCTGGATGAGGTGCACGTGGTGCCCGCGTCCATGTTCAGGACGGTGAGGTCCTTGCCGCCCCCCCTCTTAGCGTTCGTCAATGCCTGTGTGTGTGTGTTGTGTCAGGAGGAGGCGCCCGTGGGGCTATGCAGTGTGGTTCCCGTGGGGCCGTGCGCTGTGTGTGGGGGTAGCCTGTGTGCGGGTATGACCAGCGAGCTTGAAATGCGAGCATGAAATGTGACTGGGCTTGCATATCGTCAAGCGGCAAAGGTTTGTTCAGGTGGGGTTGCAACCCAGGTTGGACCGATGCCAAATTGGACAGGTTGGTGGTGCAACTTCGGTTGTGCCTGCTTGCAACGAAGACATGTCTTATTGTCTTGCATGGTGTGACAGTGGCGCTTTTGAGATGCATGTCGCACGCCTCTTCCCTCCACACACGCTGTGCTGTGCCGTGCTGGTTCAGGTGATCAGCACGTGCAAGGCGCACTGCAAGCTGGGCCTGACGGCCACGCTGGTGCGTGAGGACGACCGCATCTCAGACCTCAACTTCCTCATCGGTGAGGCATACACATTCACCAGCTGGCTTGGTGATCCATGACTTGAAGCGTGTCATATCTGATGGTAGCGAGGTGTGTTCAAAGGTGTATGGTTCCCGTGGGGCCATGCAGTGTGCTTTCCGTGGGGCCATCCAGTGTGCATATGCGTGATGCTGATAGCGAGGTGTGTATGTGCATGTGTGCGCGTGTGTGTGTTGCGCGGTGGTGGCGGGGGCGCATGCAGGGCCCAAGCTGTATGAGGCCAACTGGTTGGACCTCACACGCGCGGGCCACATCGCCAACGTGCAGTGCGCCGAGGTGTGGTGCCCCATGACGCGCGAGTTCTTCACGTGAGTGGGGGTGGTGGTGGCGGCAAACCTGATGGCGGCCTGCCGCGTGGCTGTGTGGCCCTGTGCTTGGCTTGGGTCGTGACTCTGAGTCTGAGTGGGCTTGAGCGGGCGGTGTCGTGTTTGAGCCAGACTGGGCTGCGTAGCGTGACGGTGGCTTGGTTTGGCTGTGCTCAGCTGGGCCAGTGGTGTACTCAGGATGCATGAAGATTGCGCTGCTCAGCATTGCAGCAGTGGTATGTGGCTCCAGGGCAGTGGCAGTGCGGTGTTGAGTGGCTCCGCACGAGTGCCCTACAACAGCTATGCACTTGTACTTGTCTTGCTGGGACCTTACATTTGGCCACTCCTCCCCTTCATCCCTGTTCCCTGATGCATTCCGGCAGTCGCCATGTGCCGTGCCACTCATGGGTCACATGTCATGTACGTCGTGTCGCTCTTGTGTGTTGTGCATGTGTACTCATACGCTGATATGCATCACTGGCGGCTGTCGATGACATGTGATGTCATGTGGCTCCAGGGAGTACCTGAAGAAGGAGCAGATCCACCGTAAGCAGCTGCTGTACGTGATGAACCCCTACAAGGTGCAGGCGTGTGAGTTCCTGGTGAGATACCACGAGGAGCGCGGCGACAAGGTGAGAGAGGCGGGGGGGAGGGTCAGAGCCTGATGTGATGTGATGACAGCGGAGAGGGAGTGGTGATGATGGATGAGCGGGCGAGGCGCTGGCTTGGTTTGATGGCTGTAAGATGAGCAACCCATGACCAGGTTATGACTGGTCCATGGCGACTGGTGGATGACCATGACAGTCTCGAATGCCAAATGCCTATGGGTGGCTGCTGATCAGCTTCTAGCTGCAGCAACCCATTTGCGCTGATTGTTTTCGGCTCCTTGGCGCAGCCGAAACAGCCATTGCTGTAGTAATTCATCCTGGCTGCATCTGAAACGATACGCAGGTAACGAACCTGTTGCTCTTGTGCGTGTGGCGTGTTTGCTCATGCGCATGCAGATCATCGTGTTCAGCGACAACATCTGGGCGCTACGGGAGTACGCTACTCAGATGCGCCGCCCGTTCATCTACGGCCCCACCTCGCACGCGGAGCGCACGCGCGTGCTGGCGGCGTTCAAGCACAGCCCTGACATCAACACCGTGTTCCTGTCAAAGGTGCGGGGCGTGGTGCGGTGTGCCTTATGCATGCGTTCACAGGGTAGGTGCTTCTGCTCGGCAGCGAATGCGTGCATGTGGATGTGCGTGCCTGTGCACTCCGATTCGACCTGGATACTGCATTGTGCAGCGTGTTCTGCTCAGCCTATCATGCGCGAAGCCTCCTCAATGTCCTCATGCCTCATCCCTGCCAACGCTCCCTTTCCCATACCGGTATACTGCATACGCATTCACCCATTGTGCATCCCTGCTGGTACTCGGGCAGGCATTTCCCCTGTCCCCTCCCTTTCAGCTGCACTTGCCTGATTCAACCTAGCATATCGGTTTCCTGATCGGTTTCTGGTGCACCGTGATGTATTCATCAGGTCGGTGACAACTCGCTGGACATTCCGGAGGCCAACGTGCTGATCCAGATCAGCAGCCACGCCGGCAGCAGGCGGCAGGAGGCGCAGCGCCTGGGCCGCATCCTGCGCGCCAAGCGCGCCAAGGCGGGCCAGGGGGGCGCCGCGGAGGGCGAGTTCAACGCCTTCTTCTACACGCTCGTCTCGACCGACACGCAGGAGATGTTCTACAGCACCAAGCGCCAGCAGTTCCTCATCGACCAGGGCTACTCGTTCAAGGTGGGCAGCGCGGCGGAGGCACAGCCAGAGGTTTGTCCTCTGCATGCCATCCTTACGGCGCTCGCATGCATGGACAGCCAGGCTTTGTGGGGTATATCACCATGTATGTATGTATGCCATGCATCCCCCTGTGCTAGTGAAGCCGTGCAGCGCAGCTCAGCCAGCACCCTTGTTTGTGCAGGAGGGTGCAACGGCACTGTGGCACGGTTGGCATCAAGTCATTAACGTGCTCCAGGCTGGCTCCGTCTTTGCTGACTGTTGGTAGAGTGGTGCCGCTGGGGTGTTCTTGCCCGCAGCGCATCCGCCGCCGATGATGCCCCCCCAACATGGACATTCTCCCGTAATCCTTGCCTGCTCTTGTGATACAAACTTACGCAATGCTCACCTCACGCACAGGTGGTGACCAACCTGCTTGACGCCATCCCTAACGATCGCCCGCTGCTGTACTCCACCCGGGAGGAGCAGGTCAACCTGCTGGCGAGGTGAGGCCGCGGGGCTGTGGGCCAGGCGGTTAGGTTGAAAGGAAAGCAATGATGAAGAGCAGGAAGCGCAGCACAGCACATGCTGTTCAAACAGCAAGCAAGCACTGCGCTGCGCTGTGAAACCAGTGTCATGGCAGGTCACATTGCGCAGCGGAGCACCCTCCCTGCTGGGCACGGTTGTGAAGGTGCGAGCGCGAGTTTGCATGCCGGCACCGCTGCTGCCACGCATGCATGCCAGCGAACTTTTACACGCCCCATGCGTTCAGGGGATCCGTGCTGAGAAATTGCATGGCATTCCTATGTCTGCTATGCCGCGCATGCTTTCGCTCATCCGTCGTCCGCAGGATCCTGACTATCGAGGGCGAGGAGGCGGGCATCGAGACCACCGATGCGGACCGTGACGTGGCGGAGCTGGAGGGCGCGCGGCGCGGCGGCAAGGGCAGCGGCGCGCGGCGGCGCGCGGGCAACCTGGGCGCGATGACGGGCGCGAGCGGGATGCGCTACCTAGAGTATGCCAGCGGGCCCGCCGCCAAGTACAGCACCAAGACCAACGCCGTCGCGCGCAAGCTCGGCATGAAGTCCTGACGCCCCTCAGCGGCGTGTGCATTTTTGCTTAGTACAGGCGCAGTACAGGTAGTACAGGTTCAGTGTCGGAATTGCGGCGGGCGAATCGTGATCGTCTACGGTAGAGTTTGCCGATGCATATGGCTACGGGTGTGTGCGGTGCGCACCATTCCGTTGAAATGCGCAATGTAAATTCTGTGTCTGGATGTGTGGTGGTGCTCCATTATAGGATGTGCGATGCCCTGTTGCGTCCGGGTGTATGTACACGCAGCGCATGCCTGCATGGACCGTAAAGAACCGGACCCTTAGAACTCCTGCGACATGCACCGGCACGGCCTTGGTGGCCTGATTACTGTACAGCAGGTGGTTGCGACATGCGAGGTGTGCGATTTTGCGGAGCCCGTGAGGCAGCCAATTCAGATAAGGTGTTATGTGTGACCGTTTGCCCTTCCACAGGGTGCCATGTGGGAGCCATTCATCCCGCCTATTTTTCCCCATGCGGGTCTGTTATGCCGACGAGCAACAGTGTTGCATGATTGATGCGGTTCTGCTGGCCTGTCTGTTGGTGTCTCACTCCTCACCACGTCCGGTGAGAGTGTGAGACCATCCTTAGCAGCTGCAGACTCTAGCTAGCGCGTTCTACAAACACTGTTCTATGTCACTTGCAGTGCTGCAAGGGCATGTCTAGTATCGGTTTAGATCGGTCAGGCCGTACGTTACCGCCTCACTGCATGGTACAGCTCGAACCCCAACACCTGCCCTGCACTTCAAATGCGCTCAATGTGCTGCTAGCGTATGACGCAACCAAATAGTGTATACTAGCCTGGCGGGATGTGCTGTCTCGATTTGCCGCCTAGGCACTTGGGGATTTCTTGTGCCCGTTCATGCTACCGAAGCTGTGCAACAACATGCGAGCTGGGCACATGGCACATATGCGAAGGTTCCTGTGACATGCTGCATGGTGTTGTCACAGCGTGATAGACATCTTGATGCAGGCAGGTTGCTGCATAGCCGCATCAGGGTTGGGTGTGTGACAGGGGCACGGGCTACGACATGGCGCTGGATTGCTATCACGCGCTGCTGGCGTGTGGTGGTGGGATGATACCGTTGTATACTGTAACCTTCCGCCAACCTGACATATGGCTTGGATACCATACATGGGATGCCCAGGCAAACGAGATGCCCACACTCGGCAAGGGTGAAAGCGTCGGGCGGGCCAAAATTGAGGCCCCCCTGGAGTGGTCCCTCACTTTTACCTCTTCCAAAACAGGGCCCAGGGCTCTATCAAAGGCCTCGTTAGTTGTCTGGTGTCTCCCTTGGGTTTTCAACTGTAGACGCACAAGAATGCAGGCTCTCACCTCAACTCGCGTGGCCTCAAGTGTCGTGGCGTTTGCCCCAGCAAGGCGCGCTCTGGTCATTCAGTGCGCCCACAAGAAGGGTGCGGGTTCTACCAAGAACGGCCGTGACTCGAACGCTCAGCGTCGCGGTGTCAAGGCCTATGGCGGTCAGCCAATTAAGGCCGGCGGCATCATCGTGAGGCAGGTTGGCTCCACGGTGAGTTTGGGGCTAGGGGCTTGCAACACATCAGAAGCTTCAGAAAGCAGGTACAATGAAGGGCTTCGTTCAGCTGCATAATGGAAACGTGGAGAGCGAACCTGAGGAGCAGCTTGAGGCAGTGGCCCAGCAGTATGCGTGCACCGCGAGCCACAAGCGCGCGGGCCACCAGACCTTCCCTCCGCTTGCTAGCACGCACTGGCACACCGCTATCTGCTGCCAGTTTTATGTGAGTTGTGTTATTGGGCTCTGCTTGCAGTGGTACGCTGGTGACAACTGCGGCCTGGGCTCGGACTTCACTGTCTTCTCAAAGGTGGACGGTATTATCATTTTTGACAAGAAGCGGATCAAGCCTGAGGTGGGTTGTAGAAGCCTGATACGTTGCAGTTGTTGTCTTTGTGTTGCCTGCCAAACGCGCCTGCCCACATTGTGACCGCCTGGCTGAGTGCACTCCTGGTTGCGGTGGAACGCAGATTCACGTGTACCCTGTGGACCACCCCAAGGCTGTGGCTGCTGTCCAGGCCACACACACAAAGAAGTCTGACGGCCCCTCACGCAGGGAGAGGCACAGGGCCCAATACAGCTCTCGCAGGGCGCAGGGCACGCTTGCAGTTGCCCAGGTGGCTGCGACTGCCCAGCCATGAATGGAGAGCAACCATGGCATAGCGGCAACGCTTTAGAAGCATAGGATTTGGAAGGCTAGCGGCCCTCGCCACCAGCGGAGCGTCGGCATCTGGACGACGGACAAGTGCTCTGTGAGCAAATTGCCTACGATGAAGGACTTGGCAAGCCCTGGCGCGCAGCAAGCAGAGGAAGCAGCAGTTATCCTGCATTTTCTCCTCGTTGTTGACACTCTGTGCAAGGACCCTGACACAACAGCACGGGTGTCACTTGCCTCCCAGCACGCCTGTGGGCCTGAGGGCAACACACGCAAAACCGGCTGGACACTTCCACCCACTACGCAGTGAAACTGCGCTTGTGTGAGTCATGCTTGCTTGCTGGCATGTGACAGTGATGAGTGCTTTGGCTTCCTCGCCAAGCACGCAGCTACGTTACCTTGCAGCGACCTGGCGAACCTGAACTCCAGAAAAGGTGTATCCTGTAAACCCCCCTCTTGTTATATGTGCTCAACCTGCTGCCCTTGCTGCAACCATAACCTTGGCCCACACAGCCAACGTGACACAGGACAGTCGCGTTAAATTGCACTGTGTTGAATTCACTCATGCTTGCATGGCAAGGAAACCAAGTCCTTGGCCTTGCTTGAGGGCGCGGGCAATACTCAGCAAGTGGGGAGACGGATTTCCACGGAAGCGGGATGCCTCAACCAGCATGCACAGGGATGTGATGGGCTGACGGGCCAACCAAGCATGCATGCATTCACGCACGCACGCGAAGGTCACAACATAACGGCATGTATAATGACTTTTGGATGAATGATCACGCGCGGTTCTGCGTCTGCGAGGAGAGGTCCACGCGCGGCATGGCGCGCCCCTCGGGCTCCTTGCGGAACTTGCCGTCACCCAGGTAGGACTCCAGCACCGCCGCCACCGCCGCCACGTCCGCCTCGGCGCCCTTGCGCAGCTGCGGCAGGAAGTCGGCGTTGACGCACTGCAGCAGCTTGATGAACTGCTGCTTGTACCTGTGGGTGTACGCCAGTATGAATGGCGGGCATGCATGGGAGGATGTGAGAAACACGCGGGTAGAAGCATCCAAACTGTGTGGAACCAGCCAGGAACTACCGCTTGTGGCCGCTGTGCATGTGTCCCCGGAAGCTATAGCAGCACCATCGTGGCTCACGTCCCTCCACTGCCACCACGCACAGGGTCAACTCACAGCCAACAAACTTAGCAGGGCAGGGGCAGGTGTCTGACCAAGCACGCTGCCGTACCCAACTGCCCTGCCATATTGCACCGAAACGCAGCGCAGGTATGCCACGCATGCAATTGCGGAGCCATGCAGGGTTCGAAAACCTCTTTGCCGCGTCGCCAGCTGTGTTGCCAGCTGCCTCACCTGAGGTGCAGCGCGTAGCCCGCCATGCGCAGGAAGGCGGTGAGTGCCTTGGCGGTGGTGCGGTCGGGCGGCAGCTGGTTGAGCAGCCGCACCAGGTAGCGCCAGCCGTGCTCGGCGCCGTGGGGGTTCGGGTCGTCCACCTGAGCAGCACACACGCACAGTCGCACACACACATACACACGCTGAACCGATGGTGCTGAAAGCAGCAGAGGCAGCAGTGCAGCAGCCAAACTATTAACACTGACAACCGGAGCGACACATTCTAATGATCAACGTAACAGACAAACAAGCACGCAAGCTCGCGAGCATACTGCCCTGTCGCCTGCTCGTCCCAGTGGGTCCGTGCAAATCGAACCACCGCCGTGCGACCAACATATGCACAGCGACAGTTGGCGGGTGGGCCAGCAGCCGCCCGGCCCCTGTCCTGGTGGCGGCCGCCCCGCGCGCGGCACATGCCTTGGCGCCGCATGGCATGAACACCTCCCGCACCTGCACCACGGCGCCGTACATCATCATCAGCCCCTCCACGCGCCCGATGTACGTGTCCACGCTCTCAAACACCTTGCCGCCGGGGGCGGATGCGTCGTCAAGCTGCTGGTAGCCCATCGCCCTGACACACACACACACGCAGGCACACACACGCACACGCACATCCTTACGCATGTGCACCCCGCGTGGCCCCACAGGAATGTTACTGAACACACACGCACATGCAAGCCGCCCGCAGCAGCAGCCACCCGCGAGGGCGTGCACATTCGTGACCAAGTGTGGACTCTCTGCTGCTTGACAACGTTCTGCGGGCAATGTTCGCAGTCCTCATCTAATAGACGGGAGCTCCGGCCACGGCTTGAGAGTTCCACGTGTACGGTAAAGCACGCCCTGAACAACCAACGTGCCATGCACAATTGCACATGCACACAACCAAGCGTATGCACCAACGGATAAGGCTTCAGGCACATGAGGCACTACGACCGGTGCCCACAAGCCACATGCACTGTGCGAGGGCATGAGTAGTAGCCGGTGTAGGCAGTGAGGACTCAGGGTGTATGAGGGCTGGTGTGCTACTAGCGTACAGGCCAGGCGGGTGCCACAGCACGGGGCACACCAGGCTGAGGTGGGGCACACTAACAGCTGCAGCGGAAGCATCGTTTCGTGCCTTCCCCAGCCAGTCAGCGTCCATGAGGATCAGCGCCGTAGCGCAGATCGCGGTGTTTCACCAACTGCTGCTCAGT
>BDDA01000331.1:32626-48638 GCA_001662385.1 Chlamydomonas asymmetrica | reverse complement strand
GCCCCCCCCCCCCCCCCTCCCCCATAGACAAGCTGTTGCTGTTGTTTACACTCAGCCGGCTAGCCAGAGGCCCAGGGCCGCCTTCGAGAGAGACAAGCAGTGGGCTGTACCGCACACGAACGCACTTGTAGTACTGCGTGTTGGTCATCTTGGCGGGGTCATGTGGGTAGGACTTGGGCACGCCCAGGATGCACTCCTTGTGCAGGCTGGCCACAAAGGCCTGAAGCAGGTCCGGGAACTGAGTGGACACCTTGACCACCACAAGCGCCAGCGGGAACGCGGCCTTGGGGTTCATCTGCACACAGCGCCACAATGCGATTTGTACACACACACGCGTATGCACCTCACGCATATACGCGCAGCACGGCCCCACGGGAAGCACACTGCATGGGCCCACGGGAAGCAAATAACTCCAAGCAAGCGCATTCGATAACAGTACTGCAGTCGCCCGGCAGGCTTCGGAATGGTGTCGCAGCTTATGGTGTCGCAGCAGGCGGTGGGTGCAGGCGTGTGCGGGAGCTGCCGGGCAAAGAGCGCCTTCACATCGGCTGGAGGTGCGCTATGTAGGTGATGCAGCCAGGCCGCAATACAGGTGTTTGGGGGGCACAACACGACATACTATGTCTGCGTTCCAGGGTGGAAGTGAATGGAAAGCGCATGAGGTGTCAGTGTGCTTGGTGGAGGTGCGCATCAGGGCGAGCAGACGGCGTGTGCATGCAGATGGAGGGTGTGGCCATGTGTGAATGTAAAGTGGCAGAACGTGGGATCAAAGCTGCGCTGCTGCTGCGCTCACCACCATTCTCTTGAAGCACGTTGATGGAACAAAACGCGCCTGCACCTAGCTTCCTGCCACACCTGAAAAACACTTACGGATGAGATCGCCACCACAACACAACACTGTGCGATGATTTCAAGAGGGCAAGACCCACTCCAAATCACATACCTCCCACCGCCCTCCCTTTTTCTTCTTCCCACCCCTCACCTGCACAAGCTCCTGCTGCCTGAGCACCTTGCCCACAAACGTTACGATGGCAAAGTTGAGCCATGCGGGGCTGGGCTGCGCGCGTAGCAGCTCGTATATGTCGCGGCACTTCTTATCAACCTGCGGCGACAGCCGCAAGACACCCAGCAACCCACAACAGCAAGCATTCCCACACCATGTTGCACCAGCTGACGCATGTGAGCGGGCCAGGGAAGCAAGCGTGCATCCACCACCTGTCAAGCTGTACATGACAACACCAGGGGGGGTAAGCGATGGTGGTGATGACAGTGCTGCTACACGCAGTGAGCCAGCTAACCCACAGCGGCTAACGGCCAGGATCATCGCGTTTGCTTCTCCTTTCATCGCTGGCCATTGTCAGGTGCAGAGTCTCTCCTTACACACACGCATATGCACACTGCACGGCCCCACGTGAATTACATCGCATGGCCCCTTCCTGACACACTTTTCCCACCTGCGTGACCACGCCCGAGATCTGCTGCACGTGCACCGTCAGCTTCTTCTCCACGTCGCGGCGCGCCTTCTTGGTGGACTCGTCAGCCAGCAGCGGAGCGTAGCTGGCGCTCAGCGCCGCCAGGCCCTCCACCATCTGAGCGTCGTACGCGAGCGCGCTGGGCGACGCACACACGTGCGCGCCCGCGGCGCCGCCCTGCACGCGCACACAGCACATGAGCACAGCACACGCACAACATATGCCTCAGCACGCACACAGCCTGCAGCATCGACCACACGTACCGTAGCCTACTTGCTGCACACACCTATGCACCTATCCACTGGGGTAGAGGGTTGCAGTGCGCGGCGACAATGTGTGCCTGTGCCGGTGCATGTGGCGAGTCCAGAAGTGACTGGGCGAGAGCAGCGCATGAAACGCCAGTGCGCACATGACCTAACAGCGTCATGCGTTCAGCCACGGTGCTGATTGATTCTTGGCGCACCTTGGCGATTGCTGCGGCCTTGGCTGCGTCTTGCGCCTTGCGCTGCTCCTGCTCAGCCTTGCCCTGCGCAGCCTGCTGATCCTCCTGGGGGCAGCGGGGAGGGGGAGGCAGCGGGCAGGTGCGGCACGCAGCAACACTGGATGTGTGAGCACACACCTGACCACCTGTCTGTGCTTGCATGAAAACTTGTTGAAACTGCTTGAGGACAACGTGCAGTGTGCCGATGACACGATATCCTGGGCTCGGGACTTGCAAGCTGGCAACGTGGTGGCAACGGCAGGTGTAAACCAGGTTAACACAGCTGCGCGTCACCCCGCAACTGGTAACAGGCGGTCAAGTGCGCAGCTGTGCGTATAGGCCTATACAGTAGGTCATCAGTGTGCGTCGGCCTGCTGTTGGTAATGCGCAAATACGCAATCCCAGAGGATCTGAGGGAGGACGACAACTGGATGCCGCCACCGCTCTCACGTGCGACTTCTTGGCGGCCGCCTCCTGCTCCTGCGTCTTCTTGCGCTCCGCCGCTTCCGCCGCCTCACGCGCCGCCTTTTCGCGCTCGGCCTCCTCGCGCTGTGCCGCCGCCTGCTCCGCCTCGCGCCTCCTCCGCGCCTCCTCCTCGTCGGCGCGCCGCTTGGCCTCCGCCGCCGCCGCCCTGCGAGCCGCCTCCTCCTGGGCCAACCGCTCCACCTGCCATGATGAATCATGATGGCTCATGTCAATGTGCATCACCACGCGTCATGACGATTGCCGCTGTGTTGTGTGTTCCCCTGTTGCCTCAATGACCCACTTGCTGCATGACCCTTCAATAACCACCCCAAATACGCATATGCTTGGTCACCAACCATACCTTATACGGGCTGCGAGGCCAGCTGTGAGGCCACTGGATGCAAAGCCATTCCATCATGTGTAATGCCAGGTGATGCACACACAACTCACATCCTCCGCATGCATCGACATAGCCCCAGCGCAGACATCCATGAATCGCCTGATTGGCCACGATCAATCAATCAACCAACTCACACCACCATGCACGTGCGTACAAGCTTAGCCGCGCAGGCGAGCATGCGCAGGGTATGGACATGCGCCAGGTGGGAGCTCACCTGCTGCTGCTGCATGGCCGCGGCGCGCTCGTGGCTCTGCTGCAGCTCCTTGAGCCGCTGGTCGCGCTCGCGCTGGTGGCGGCTGCGCTGCGCCTCCTCGCTCAGCAGCAGGTCGTTCTGAGGTGGAGAGCAGGAGAGAGAGGGAAGGAGAGCAGGAGAGCAAGGGAGGGGCAGAGGCAGGCGGGAACCAGACTGCGTGCGTGCGAGTGTGTGACACAGGCAGGCATACAATTTCAAGATTCGACTAGGGTCCAGGTCGCATCGGCGTTGCAGCCATTGATGGTGAGGCTTGTCAATTGGCTACGCTTGGGATTTTGTGTGCATTGTGGCTGGCGGTGGCTGGCGGTCACGGTGGTGTAGGTGAGCGGTGGGTTGCTGCTGCAGGAGAGGGAAGTGCGTGGGGTGCATTGCGTTGCCCTAGTGATGGTGACAGCACGCCTGTTGCAAAGCATGCGACAGATGTTGCGAATCCGAGCATCCATGCACGCTGCCGCTCACTATGCATGCTGCTGAGCTCATGCTGGCTCGGGCTGGGCCGCATGCAGTGCCGCATGCTGCTCACAGCCATGGCCCAGACGTGGCTCTTTACCTCCTTTTTCCGCACGGACTCGGATATGCTGGTCATGGTCTGCACCAGCTGCTTCTCCGCCTCCTGCAGCTGCACCTGCCTGCGGCGACGCTTTTCTTGTGACGATATCTACAGCAGCGGGAAACATGACCACACAAGCAGGAAGGCCTCTCTGACAGTTTGGTGCAAGTTCCACGCTTTGAACGTCTCGATCAGGTGCATCACCACGCCCATGCATGCAAGGCCAGGCAGACCTTCTCGAGTTGCACTAAAGGCACTGAACAAGCCTCTTGTGCATACCTGAAGCGCTAGCGCCAGGCGGTCCTGAACCTGCCCCAGCATTTCTTCCAGGGGCGTCGCTTGCGACACGCTCCGGGCGCTGCCATGCGTCCTTGCGCTCCTCGCTAGGCTGCTGGCAGGCGCATCCTCGTCGTCACTGGACACACACACACCGTCTCGCAAACCATAGGATACAGAGACTGATGGGCTGGGGCTGGCACGAAGCGGTGTGGGCCGGAGTTGGTCCACTGCAAGAGCAAAATTGCAAGCGTTATGCCAATAGTGCTGCAGTCACATAAAGTATGCATGCTATGCAAAGTTTGTCCAGCATGAACGTGCAGAAGGATACGCACCGTCGAGCAGCCCGTATCGAACAACGTCCTTTTTGCGCGAGGAAGCGGATAGCGGTGAATGCGGTGGAAGGCTCGACGGGGTGGTCAAACCATATGGCGACGGTGCTGCACGCCTGGCAGATGCAGAGCTGCTGCTGGCCTGCCCCTGGCTGACATTTGTATAAGGGCTTGGGCTCCACTGCGGTTGCCTCCAGGGCTGAACAGGCGTGGGTGCGGGGCTTGCATCCTGAACCACCGAGGTGTTAAAGTTCAGGCGCTTTACGACGGTGTCGTCCACAGCTGCTGCAAGGTTTGACATTCCCAAAGGTCAGCAGCAGTCCTTCAGACTGCCTAGCACTTCACCCCGGCGACTCCTCCGCTTTCACGCTCGTGCTGTTAGTTACATAGCCTACGACTTGGGACAGCAGTGGCAAGTTTGGGTCTGAGAGGCAAGAAATAGCCAAATGGCTCGCAAGTGAGCCTCTTGTTGATCACTGGGGACTGAAGTCCGTACATGTGCATGGCCGTACAAACCAGATGAAATGCAGCGCACATGTGCATGGCCGTACAAACCAGATGAAATGCAGCACGAATGAGGGAGGGACCGACCCAAGTGAAGGAAATGCGCTGAGGCGCATGCGCATGAAGCCGCTTGCCTACCCGTGTCTGCATGGGTCAACAGCCGCATGTACAAGTACATGCATGATGGATTGTGTATGGGCCTCTGAGACGGCGTCTGAACCGGGCTGGCCTGTTGACAAGTGCAGTACTACTGGCTGATCGCACGGCTTAGATGTGGCTTAAGTGGCCGCAGCCACCTTGGTCACGAGGAATCAAGAGGCGTATGAGCAGCTGCAGCCCCAGGCAGAGCAGGTAGACCAGGCCCGCTGCTTTTATGGGGTGTTGCCAGGCTGCTGGGAATCCATCAAAACAGACGGCAGTGCTGCTAATACCCGCAGGGGTGTTAGCGCCGAGGCCATAGGGGCCCAAGGAGACGGCAGCGTGACTGCGTGAGTACACTCAAGGCAGCGTGGATGCACGCAAGCTTGTTGCAAATTGCATGCACTGCTTTGCCTTGGCTCCGCCCCTGTCTTTGAATCGCTTACGCCCATCCACCACCCGGTGCAGCCCACAGGATGCTGACAGCTTGATCCGCGGCGGCCCTCAACAACCTAGAACGCTGGTAGCAGGCTCGAACTATTGCTCCAGGAGGGGATCAGCATGGGCCTGAGGGTCGAGGCGGTGGGGGGGGAGCTCCGACCTATCCCCTAACACAGGGCTCGCGGCTGATGACCAGCAGGTCAACAGGCGTGGAGGCAGAGCGGTGGCTGTTCCTGGAGAGGACCTACCGGAGCAGACGGCAGCAACATACCACACGTATTCAGCCACGCAGCCAGATTGAGATCCAGGCCCCAATACTGTTGCAAACTGTACAACCTGTCAGGTAAGCGGATGGCACGCATCAGGGTGCAGATACCGTAGTTCACTTGGCCGTGGTAAGCGTCTGGTTGTCTGCAAGCACAGCGGATGTGATAGCGGCATAGAGGATTAGTGGCACACGCTCGTTCGCTGCCGCCAGCTGTTCTCACGCTGGTCGCTGCCGCCCGTATGGCGGTGTTCGCTGCGCGGGCGATCCCCTGCTGTAGGATCAGGTGGCTCTGGTGACACCCGCTACTGGCACTGGCCCCCTTGCTGCCCGTGCAGGTCCATCTTGGGTCCACCTGGACTGGATTGACCGTACTGCACAATGCTGGCACGGCCCAGCTGTGCATGCACACGCATGCTGCCCCCTCACGCGTGCTGCTTGCCACTGTCCAAAACATGCCCCTAACAACGTGAAAGCCACGCGATAACTTTATAGCAGAGGTTGTTGGCCTGAAACACAGGCGTGCACACCTGGGCGCATGCAACGCGGCAAATTGCGTTGCGTTGCATTTGTGCGGCCTTCAACGGTATGTACACGGCAGCCCAGGGTTCGGATGATCCTGCGCTCATACAACTCTTCCCACAGGTGCCACACCAAGCCTTGGCAGCATACCAACTGCAGTGCTGTCATTGAAACCATCCACCTCATAATCCACCTACAAGTGACAGGTGGCTTAGGTAAGTCCTACAAACTGCATCGTCACTGCAGCGTGCCAACTGAGCTGTCCGCATTAGGTACCAACGCTAAGGAGGCAGAGTCAAGTGCATGCTGCTTTGTGGGGATGCTCTTGGTTGATGACAAGCCCAGCTGGTGACGGTACTGCACTGCGGTTGTGTATTTGCGTACGGTGTGAGCATTGCTGCACGCTGCCCCTGTCGCCGTGCACTATCACGCTTGTCCGCACCATAACTCATACCGTGTCCCACCTGCATTCTCCCAAGCTTGAGCATGGCTGAACGTGTGCATGTAGAGCGGGCGTGTGCTTGCATTCTTGGTGGTGTGGTAGCGGAACCACAGCTCATAGCTCTGCAACGTGCGAGTGTGTTGGTTGTGCCAGGTAGGCACAATACACATTAGTGCGCTCGGTCCTCACACGACCCTTCCACAGGTGCCACAGAAGGTCGCACAACCGCAGCTGCGTCATGGATAACGTGGACCCCAAGTTAAAACACATGGGCATTCGCCCCACACCAGCAAACAGCGTGCACAATTATGGCTGGCGCCAAAGCCGACAAGTGCATTACTGGTATGCGCTGTGCGTTGCACGCTGCCCCCGAAGCACGTCGGCACACGTGAGACAGCAGGAAGCGCAGCCAGCATCTGCAAGCCAAGCTGCTGCATGTCCGCACAAACCAGGGCACCAGCGTGTGGACAAACGCGCTGTGCCTGGACAGGCACGTGAAAAATCAGCGTTTTGAAATGAGCTGCTGCATGCCGCTACTGCTGTCTTGACAGGGTGCGGCACGCAGGCGGCGCCGCATCCAACAACGACTGGTGAGCCGGGTCAACGGGTGCTGCAACCGACAGCGCTGCAAATCGCAAACCGTCCATTCCTAGCCGCATGCTCGTGCGTAGGGAGGCCGTAAGCATGAGTGCGTGTATTGCCCTGACATTCCTTTGCATTCCTTCCTTCTCAGCTCCTTGTAACATGAGCAGGCCGCCCTGCATGCTGCTCATCGCAGTATAGCACGTGTCCGTGTGGCGCGTTGTTGCGGTATCAATGTGAAGGGGTCAAGCGAGAGGGAGGCAGCGCGCTACCGAGTAATGTGCAGCTCAGCAACGCGCTTGCTCCTGATTGCCAACCCGTCGCACCCAACCTAATCGAATTCCCAAATGACTGGTGTTGTCAGGCCGCCGAGAGCAATTAGTTGATTACTCAATGGACAGCGGCCTGTCCTGCCAGCCGTATTCCCCCTTGTGCCGGTCGTACAGCGCCTGCACCTCCTGGATGGTTGTGTCCAGCAGCGCGTCCACCGCCTTGTCAAACTCGGGCGCGTCACGCGACACCTTGGGCACCGGGATCACCTTGCCGTTGATCTGCACACAGCACACGCAGCGAGCAATGGGCCACAAGCAGCAACTGAATTGCTGTAGTGTAGCACAGTGCGTATGCACATGCCTGGGGTTGTGCTCGTTGCGGTGTGTCAATCGAGTACATGCAACATGCAACCCGGGTGTTTCTGTGTACCAGTCGCTTAGGTTGGGTGCGTTTTCGGTGCGAAACCTGGCATGTGGCTGGCATGTTCTCGCTGCGAAGTGCCACCTGCTTGCCCAGGCCGGCATTCCCTGTAATGTCCGTGGTGGCCGCATGTGCAAATTGGTGGATACTGGAAACGCGGCGTCAACGCAAAAGCGTTGCTTAATTCAGGGTGCCGTTTAGTCAGGCCACGCAGGCGCCAGTGATGTTAGGATGCTCGCACGCAAACAGACGCCGTGCACACAGTCTTGCCAGTTGCCACCTTGCGCAACCGACATTGATGCTGCGCTGGGCCCGGGCCTGCCACCTTCACAGTTGTGCAGTGCTCCGCCCAGGAGCAGCATGGGACTCAACACGCCCGTAGCACTTCCCGCGTGCCTGACCCAAATTCCCAGTGCCTGACCCACATGCAACACACGACATGCCCTGGCATAACGTGTTAACATCTTGTACGCATGCTCTTCAGGTGCAGCGTCGATTCCTACGCACATTTCACGGCCCCAGGGGGATCACGCTGTGTGGCGCCACAGGAACCTCTCACATATGCTCCCCATCTGTGCATGTGCACTACGCACTGAAGGCGCATGAAACACATTGTGCGTGGTGCAGCAGCACGCTTGCAGGCCTCACCATGTAGATGGGGTGCGGGCGTGGGATGGGCAGGCCCATCCAGCCCGTCATGTAGCCAAAGCTGGTGCGCAGCTTGCGGCTGATGCCTTGCAGGCTCTTGGGGCCAAAGTCAAACAGCTGCGGGTCGGTTGGGTTGGACACAGAGGGGTGTGGCACAGCAGGAGACATACGATAGGTTCAGCTCACACAACATACCCATGTCAACAATGCAGTGTGGAAGGCAGCACGACGAGTGCACAGGTCAGGGATGTGACAAATTCATGACTTGGTCAGGTGCTCGAATCCAGCCCAAAGGCGTCTGGTGTGTTCTGCACCATCCATGTGGGTAAACACAGTGCTGCCAGTCTGATGCGATTTGGGTCACGCACACCAGCCTCGCAGGAGGAAAGCCATGTGACCTCCTCCACTCCATTCGCTGCCTGGGACCTGCCCTGATGCATACACCTCATGCATTCACTTGTGCGTGTCGCCGCGCCCAAGCCACACACCCCACCTTGCTCTGTCCGAAGTAGTAGACAGGCACAATGCCGTCGATCTGCTCCTCTAGCGCGATGCGTGCAAAGCCGCGCCTTCCCAGCAGCTTCACACGCTCCACCTTGGGATCTCCCATGTACATCTCAGCAATACCTGCAGTGACGCCCAGCCCAGCATCAGGACACATTGCTGCGTGCTGGCGGTCGCATGCCGATGGCGTGCAGATGTGTGCTCTGACATTTGCTTAAACAACCATGAACGACCACCAATACCACTCTACGCCTCCACGCACACATCTAAGGTGCACAGGTTGCCATCCGCGCGCATGGCTGACGCAAACACTGCTTACTGGCGCGCTGCAACTGTTCGTGCCGCTCACCTCCCACCACGACAGCCACTGAACCCTTCTTCAGCAGCCGCTTGAAGTTGCTGGCTGACGCCGGCACGCTTCCAATCCACCTGCAGAGCGACCACGCAGTGCGAGCGGCACAAACCAGCAAACCGCTCATCCTCCTGTCCTTGCTACGTCAGCGCCATTCGTGACGCAGTTAGCATATATTGTGCAAAAAAGGGAGAGCGCAGCCAGGAGCGCAGCTGTCCGTTCAAACTGCTTTCTCATCGCATGACAGTGCCTTTGGTGATGTGTGGACTCATCACACAGTCACAGTCGCTGGGAAAGTGGGAGGCAAGGATGTGCTTCCACCACTCACGTGATCATGTGGCGCCATCCAGGGATAGCAAATACACTGGACGCAGCGACGCTGTAGATTGGCATGTGGGGGAACAGCGACTGCATGAGCGTGCCTGCAACTATGGCTCCGACGGGGAACACGCCCTGCAAGTACAGCAGCCAGGCAGGCACTGGTTCAAGTAACAAGTGGGTTTAGGGAAATCCTGCCTGTCTACTGAGCTGTTCACATTCAGCAGGCGCCAGCGCACACATGCCGCAACAGGTGAGATGCAAAAAGTGATGGAGCTCACATGCAAGCAGGCCAACGTGGCGTGTGTATGCCAGCTACCAGTGCTGCTTACATGTGGCAGCTCCACAAAGATATAACGCTTGTTTGGGTCCAGCTCCTCCTCAATTATGAAGCTGCAAAGGCGCCAGCAGCATTTGTTGCGGTGTTTGCATGAAGGGCTTACAGGCATCACCGCAAACCCAGGATTGCTGCACAACAACCTCCATCACCAATGTCCAGAGCATGGTGCCACGACAAAGTAACATCTGGGCAAGCGAGCACGCGAGGCGTTGAGTCGCTGGGGCCATGCAATTATGCACAGGCGGCAGGCATGACCCCCACACCTGTAATGGAAATAATGACGCCAGGTCTTGAAAATCCACAGCCGGTTGAAGGCAGGCCACAATACAGGCTTGCATGGTAGGAACACAGTGCTAAAGAGCGCTATCGTGAGGTACATGCAGTAGCTGTTGAAGAAAGAGGCGATGATGAGAATGAGAAGCACGTTCAGCCAGCCTGAAAACCACAAAACAGCCAAGAACAGCGTAAGTTACAACCATACATACGCTATGGGTGAGCCTGCTTCCAACGTTGGGCCGGTGCTCAACGAACTTCCGATCACGCGTCACTTACCTGTGTAGAGCGCCAGTGACACCATGGCCACCACTCGGACCAGGATGTTCTGCGGCTTGTCAGGCTGGATGCCATCAGAGTAAATCCTCACGCCAGGTGGAGGCTCCTCGCCATCCTTGAGGGTTTTTGCTGTCACCTTGGAAGTGATGCCGTTCGCATGATGGCCGTTGAGCGGCGCCATTCCTTGGACCGGCCCCTTGGGCACAAGAATAAGGTGCTCAGCTGTACACACAATACCTGTCAGATGGACTTGAATATCAAGGGCTTCCAAAATGCAGGTGTTCCAAACGCGGTAAACGGTTGAGTGTCGTGCTGCCCAACAAGCAGGTGAACGGTTGTGCTGGGAACAGGGAAGATGACAGACATAAAGAGGGCGACTCAGGCTCTCTCAATTGATGCTGACGTTGCCTCGGCCGGGCAATGCACGAAGGCCTGGTGTGCATGGGCGTATACCGCCAATGCCCCCCCTGGGGCAACGGTTGGCTTGCGTTGCAGGCGCCCGCAGTCATGAGGGGACCCTTGCAACAAGCTGACTTTCTGGGAATTGTTGCCGTGTGCTTTCCTGCAGCACACAAACTGCCTTGGTTCTTCACCTACGTACCTTAACAGCAGGCTAGGAACCACCACAAACACCATGCAGACCCTCTCTCGCCCTCAGGTTGCTAGCCGGGCCCACAGGCAGGCGGTGGCCTTCACCGGCGCGCGTGTGTGCCCAGCTGTCCGCGCTGTGTCTGTTTCTGCTGCTGGTCGCCGCGCTGCGTCCTCCATCGTTTGCCAAGCGGCCGCTGCTGCCGAAGCACCTGCAGCTCGCCAGCCCAGGGTCATTCACCCCAGCCCCCTGACCACTGCTGCCCCTGCTACGTACGCTGTCATCGAGGTTGGAGGCACCCAGATGTTTGTTGAGCCTGGGAAGTGGTACACCTGCAACCGTCTGAAGGCAGACGTGGGCTCCAAGATTAAGTTTGGCCGCGTGCTTGCGCTCAAGCACGAGGGCAAGCTTACCGTGGGCCAGCCATACCTTGACAGCGTGGGTGTTGAGGCTGAGGTGCTGGAGGAGCTCCGTGGCCCCAAGGTCATCGTGTACAAGATGAGGCCCAAGAAGCACTACAGGTTTGTCTTGTTGCCAAACCGTGGCGTTGATTCTTGTATGCCTGAGTTTTTTCACGACACCTGGGAAACATTGTTCCAAGTTATAAACTGTCTTGCTGAGGGTGCTGCCTTGCTGAGGGTGCTGCTCGGTGAACACGTAATTCTCTGCACGCAGGAAGAAGCAGGGCCACCGCCAGGACCTGACCAAGTTCATGGTCACTAAGATTACTGCTTAATGCACTCAGCTGGAGTCAGTCTGTCCAATAGCTGAGAGCCAGCGGTGCTAAAGCAGAGCGGGCACTGGGCTCGCCATCGCGATTCCGGCCACAAATGCTTGGCGAGCTGCTGGACGGTGCTAAGCACATACTGCTGATAGGCAGTGAGCAGCAGCCTTCAGCGGCAAGTATTGTGGGCTTGGACCTTTGCCTAAGGCGACCATGCGCTGAGGGCAACCGTGTGGAGAATGTTTGGCACGGAAATACACGTGCCAATGCTGACTGAAGCAGCAGGGGCAGGTAGTGCCCGACTCTAATTGCTGACCCAATTTTGGACTCCTGGGTTTGGGCAATGACGTTCGGTTATCCAACGTGTGCGCGGTGCTGATGCCACCTGGGGCTTCGCCAGCGGCGTGGGGAGGCTGCCATCACATCGTTGCTGCGAAGCAAGACCTGGTCATGGGTCAAACGTATACACCATCTGCATGTCCTGCAGTTTGCCGGCACGGCATGCTATGCTTTAACAACTGAATGGCACGTCTTTGCTCAGACCTGGTCAGTATGCAAAACACAGCGCTTTGTGCCGCGTGACTTTGCCATGCAGCTCCCTCCCCTCCTCTGTTAGGTAGCAGAGGTATGCACCCAGCTGGACGGCGTTGAACGCTCCTTTGGCAGCGTCAACCACAGCGTCGCACGCTACAACGCTCGCGGCACGAAGCGTTCGCTCTTGTGAGGATGTCACCTCCTGGCCCTCGTCGATCGCTTTGATCAGCTCAGCACTCAGCTTCAAGACGCCCTTTGCACGTAGCACGGCTGGCACAGTGGACCCTGCGCAGCCAGTCGGGCACACGCACATAGCTGCTGCGAGGGGCAGCGCGTACATACATGCCATGGGTGTCGGAGCAGTGTTTCCCGGTTCAACACTCCAGTCAAGCAGCGTACAGCAAGGGCAGTACATATCTTGCATGGTCAGCACGGCGTATGTGTCAGGCATAAAAAGGCAGTGGCTTCCAGCCTGGCTCAGTGTCCTCTCTTCACACCGCCCGCATGCTGTCGTGCCATGACTAGATGTCACCAACAGAGATGCACTGCATGCAAACGAAGTAGCTCCCGCCCAAATCCGAGCGCATGTGCTTCAGCAACATACACACCAGGTCACTCACGTCAACAACCTGTACATATTCACAATGCAGCCGCACCAGGCTGCATTTCCCTACATATATGCTGACTAATATGCTTCCTGCACCCGTCGTATCACTGCCCCAAGAGGCACTGTACCTGAGTCCGCTGCCAGCCTGTTGAAGTCAGCAAAGCGTAGCGCCGCGTGTGTTGCGCCGAACCTCACGTGCAGGTCGGCGGCCAGCTCCTGCGCCTTGCGGTGCAGCACCAGGCGGTCGCCATCCAGCAGCAATGTGTCGCTGAACGCCGGGAACGTGTCGGCCAGCTCCTCCACCAGCTGCCCCGCAAGCACCGGCTGCCTGCAGTGCATGCAAGGACGCGAATGCAGCGTGAACGTGCGCGCGATGCAAGCAGACAAAACGCACAGCGAGGATAGGTGTGTGCACTGGTATGCTGGGTAGGTGTGCATGGTGCCGCACAATTGGGGGTTGGTAGGTGAGCGTGACGAGCCATGCGGCGCTCCCAGCACAACCCCTCAAGTGCTCAACGCGTCGCGCCGCGTGCACCTTGTGGTCTATGTGACACGCGAAGGAGGCAAGGCAAGAGGCGTTGCATGGCAGCGTGTCGCGTAGACGACAAGGTGCACGCGGCGCCGCGCATACCTTGTGGTCCATGCAGCACGCTGCCAAGCAACACCTCTTGCCTTGCCTCCTTGGAGCGCACTGCCTGGCCGAAAAGGCGAGTCATGCCACGTCAGCATCACCAACACATGCACCCAGCATGAAGCCCACGCGCACTGCTGATCACATGGGATGTAGTTAAGGCAGGCAGGCAGTCACGCCCCGAAGTTGGGACAAGTTTGCAGGCCTAAACGATTACGAGTGTCCAAACAATGTGCAGTGACGTACCCGCTCTTATGCAGCTGGTTAACGAACGCGACGATGTGGTGCCCCAGCGACGCTGCCCGCATGTCCGCCAGGATGCTGCCGGTCTCGTTCATGGCTTGCACAATGGACTTGGCAAGCGGATGGAGCGCCCCCTGTGAACAATCCATGTGACCGCCATACGCGTAAGCCCGGGCCCTGGCCCAATGTGCCCTGCGTGCTCGCTACATGGCCTGCACCACAGCAACAGAGCAGCGTGGCCCATGCAGCCATGCAATGCAAGCACATGCATTCCAACATGCGTATAGCTGTCACAATGGTGCAGATGCGACCGTACAGGCGAGCAATATGTGCATGGATGATACACGGGCGCAAACGCTCAACCAACTGACACGCGACCGTGCCACGTACTCTACGTGCAACAGCAGGTGCATGTAGCAACACATACATACGTTATGCATTACATAGCAGTACATCGCAGTGTGCGTGCAGCCTGTGCTGGCAATCGATTGGATTGCATGCAGGTACGGCTCTGCAAGGCGCTATCAGTCGGCGCTCACCGGCTTGCTGATCATTACGCCCGGCATGATCGCAGTCTCCTCCATGCTGTCTATCCCAAAGTAGTTGTGCACCGACTGCGTGTTGAAGGCCTTCATGAACGCGGCGTCGAGGCTGCCGTTGCCCATGTGCATCCCGATCACGCCGAACTGAACAGTCTCGTGCATGTCGCGCCGGTTGCGTTTGAGTAGCAGGTAGTCGTAGCCGCTGCCACCGTCCAGTAGGTGATACAGCGCTATTAGGTTCACCTGTTGGCAAGTGTTGGAGAGGGGTGGTGCGGGTGAGGCCCCA
This sequence comes from Chlamydomonas asymmetrica, assembly GCA_001662385.1. Taxonomy (NCBI): domain Eukaryota; kingdom Viridiplantae; phylum Chlorophyta; class Chlorophyceae; order Chlamydomonadales; family Chlamydomonadaceae; genus Chlamydomonas; species Chlamydomonas asymmetrica. The sequence goes on along the minus strand of BDDA01000331.1, from coordinate 33,952 downwards.
CCCTTGCGTACACACCAGAACAGTCCGCCTACAACAGTGCAGGATTTGATTGATCTGAACAGGCTGTGCCTGGTCAAGACAGCTCAGTAGTAGATGGACAATATGGCAATACTTGTCACTTGCCTAAGCACGTCTGTGTCTCTGGTTGTGTCTGGCTCACTTGCCTCTTCTTCTAGGCTATCGAACTTCACGGGCAGCATCAGGCCCCGCAACGCGGCTGTGACGTTCGGGAGGTCGTCCTGCAGCTGCGCCGCAAGAGCTTGCACTGCCTGCGCGTCCAGCTGCACCCCCTCTCCAGCCTTCTCCACTGCCGAAGCACACGAGCGGTGCACCGCGTCCAACACAGTTGAAGGGCTAGTCATGACAGCAGGTATGCTTTACTTGAGCTCAGGGTGGCCTGGTCGAGTGAAACGCCTGTGGTAGTGTAAGATTGCAGCTGGCATATGCACAGGGTAGCAGAAAACAGGTATGCTCCACTCGGGTGAGCCCGCTTTCTGGATGAGCGGGCAGGCATGAGCCCAGCCATGACGTAATGGCGAGACCGTGCAATGATCCCTCAATGATGATCACGCACGTGCGCCAAAAGCTCAGCACGCAGCACCCGCCAGGCACTTCCTCCACACCATACACACACCCTCCACCGAAATGGCCGAGGATCTTGTTCCTGCGCGGGAGAAGCGCCGGGTGCGCTTCGCGTTGGATGACGAGGACGCTGACGACGATGCACAGCAAGCTGCAAAGCGCACAAGGTTGCCCAACAAGCCAGCCGACGTGGCAGTTGCAGTCAGGCAGGAGTTTGAGACAAGCGAGGGCCCAGTGAAGGCGTTGGACCCGATGTTCGCTATGTCAATACGAGCAAAAGTGCGACAAGTTGAGCAGCTGCGTGGCTTGGAGGACTGCTCTATGCCTCATGACATAGCTGCTGCAGAGGAGACGTACGACGACCCTGAAGAGGTCAGTATCAGCTGATAAGCCTGGCACTGCACCCGCTGTGGAGTGTGGCAGACCTTGGCCTAAGGGCTGAGGTGGCAGTGCAAGAGGCAAACATAGTACCTTCCGCCAGTTGTGCACTGTGCACCAGTATACAAGCAACTCGCAGACCTTGTCTCAGATCCCATCGTTCGATTGGTTCTGAAAGCCACATACAGGCAGGTGTTGTGGTCTGGCTGTGTGGTCGCCACAGTGGGGTTCAGGGTTCGGTCTTGCGCACTGGCCACCTCTGTGTGTGTTGGCTTCTGGTGCACCTATCAATTGTGGTGGCGGGGCTATGTCAGCTCTCAGGCCCTCGCTGCAGCCCCGCGCGTCAAACACACCTGCCACTGCGGG
>BDDA01000331.1:13934-31735 GCA_001662385.1 Chlamydomonas asymmetrica | reverse complement strand
GTTTCAACGCTGACCTTTTGTTCAAGGCCTGGTGCTGCCCCCCACCCCCACCCCCCCACCACCACCCTTTCAGCAGCCCTGCCCTGTCATATGTGACCCATGCACTCTTGACTGGCCTTGCCGCTCCCATGTTCTGGTCATGGCCCTCACCATCGGGGCCCACCCCTCCACCATTCGTCGCAAATCCCACCTGGCATTATTTCACGAGCGCGCAGGCCATGACGTCCCTAACCCTGGAGTGGCCATCATGGGTTGGCACCTGGCAGGTCTGCTAGCATAAGCCCTCGCATGCCGCTCTCCCTACCCACACCCTCAGACAAGTACCATCGTTGCTGCCCCCACATTCCTGCCCCTCACCCCAAGGGTCATTGCAATGTGGCTGCGCTGAGCCGCTGACCCCTGCCGTGCTTGTGTGCCTGCATGCCTGCGTGCGCATCGCGCTCATGTCACGCGCAGCTGTTCAACGACGCGGGCATCCCCATCGAGCCCTTCCACCTGCGCAAGGAGCGCGAGGAGGGCTACTTTGACGCCGCCGGCAACTACGTGGAGTACCGCCTGGAGGAGGCGAATGACGCCTGGCTGGACAGCCTGGAGGTGAGGGATATGGCGCACGTGTGAGAGAGATGGCGATCAATTGATCAATTGTTTGGTCGCGGACAGCTTTGCTGCTGCAGCCCTGACCAGTGTCCGCTGGCTCAGCATGCCTCGCGCAGGTTTTGTTTGTTTAATCGATCAGTTGCAGGACGGCGGTACTGGCAGCTCACTTCACGCTTCGGTGGCCTAGCAGCCCACTGACTGCTAGGGCACCGGTTGGTCTGACCGAACCGTGCACGAGGCGCGCCCGCACCGGCATACATTGACCGAGGTGCAAACGCACGCGCGCTGTTGTGCATTTGCAAGCATGCGCCTGCCCGTAGCCCCGGTTCCGCTCACCGGCTGCTCTGACATGGGCCGCAGCTTCAGGAGCTTGTGCGTGATGCACCCCTTTCCGGGCTCTGCAGCGTGGCGCAGCACCGCGCTCCATGAAGCACAGGCCTAGTACCCCTATGGAAACACACTCTGATGCATTGCGCAATGGACGTCCGTCCCAGCGTGTACTGCAGATTTGAAGCACGTTTCATGCTCCACCATCCAGCACCATCCACACACACATGCACGGCCACGGTCCAACGCTGCCATCCCTGTTTGTGCGCAGGAGCAAGGCGTTAAGATTGGTGGCACGCTGGCCTGCAAGCTGGGCGCTGGCCGTGACGAGGATGACGATGACGCTCAGGCCCTCCCGGAGCTTGATGAGGACGATCTCGCGATCTACCGCAAGCGTGCGGCGGATCTGCTGCTGCCGGGCGAGACCGTACTGCAGGGTCTCAGGCGCCTGGGTAGGTGCCGAGGTGCCATCACGCATGTCACTGCATGTATGTTACTGACACGCAGTGCGTGTAATGTTATCATGATTGTAATCCGTAGCTGCAGACAGGTTTTCCCCACGGCGGTGAGGTGCGGGTGAGGTGTCAACCAATGCTTAATGCAATGCACTGGGTTGTTGTTAATGGAGACAGTGGAGACAGTGGGTGTGCACGTAGCAGGTGGAGGCAATATCCGGAATGCTGCCTGGCCAGCAGTGCTTTGAATACTGTTGCTGCTTGCTAGTTGCTAGACGCGCGGTGCGGCCTGCAATTCAATTGCTTCCGTTGAAGCCAGGTGCACCAGCATCGCTAAGCAAGCGACCTGCATAATCGTATGCAAGTGGGGTCTTGGGGTTGCTGTTGCATCGATGCCCATGCTGGTGATTTTGCGGGTGAGGGTGCACACATGTTTTGATGGCTGGTGTATTGATTCTACTATGCACCGCACTGCATCATGCATTTATTCATGCAGGTGCCGGGTTGAGTGGGGGCACTCAGCAGAACCAGCTCTCCACAGCGGAACGCCAGCAGCTGCGCAAGCAGCGCCGCATGCAGCAGGCAGGCGGCAGTGCGCTTGCAGGCGCAGGCGCCGGCACTTCATCCGACACCGCCCAACAGCCATCTGCTCCGCCAGCTGGCAGCGCCGCTGCTGCCGCCGCAGTAGGCGAGGGTGCCACGGTGGTGCGCGGGCAGGCCTCGCCCGCAGCGGCACGGGATGGCCCCAAAAGCGCATCCTTGCCGAGAAATGCCCAGCCCAGCGGCAGCGCCGCTGGGGGTAGCGGGGCGAGCACTAGCGGCGGGGCGGGCGCTGCACACGCATCAGGATCGGGGCCCGCACCTGCACTCGGGTCCGCGCCTACCTCTGCGCAGCTGCGGCATCAACACGCGGTGGACAGCAGCGCGGATAGGTAAGCGTTTCCTTCTTTCACGTGCTTTCACTGTTTCAGTGATGTGAGGTTTACTAAAGCAGCAACCGAGGGCTGGAATTTTCTCGGACCAACTTGGGCGCGAGTTTCGAGTTTTCTCAGAGGTTCATGGGATCATTGCACGTTTCAACATTTGTCGCCTGGAACGCGTGTGGTGTGTGCGCATTTGTGCAACGCCCAGGGTGGCGTTCGATAAGCTGACGGCGCTCGCGGACGCGCTCCTGTCCCACGGCGACTTTGACGTCTACTCCAGCACACGGGAGGGCCTGGAGCGCGCAGCGCGCAGCGTGCTGGGGGAGGTGATCGCCTCGGAGGTCGCAGCGCCGGGCTCGGTCGGCGGCAGCGGTACTTCTACCGCCGCAGCACTGCCTGCCTCATCAGCCGCTGCAGCAGGTGATATCAGTGCACCTGCAGCAGTTAGGGAAGTGTCTGACCCGGCCGCTGCGGCGCTAACAGCCATCGCCGACGCTGACACTGACATGTTTGCTGATGAGGACCACGGTCGGGAGCGTAGCGAACAGGAGGGCTCCGGCGTGGGCGCAGCCCACCCCACAGGATCCGGCCGCCAAGACGCCGACAGCGCACCGCATCGTGCAGGGCCACAAGACCCTCCCAGTCAAAGTCAAAGCCGAAGTCAGGCTGCTGCCACAGAAGCGACGGCAGCCGACCGGATGCAGGCCGCCGTAACCATGGACCACGATCACCCAAGCCAGCCCGTGCCAAGTGTTGCACGGCCAGACAGTGGCATCGCTGACAAGGCTGAGGCCGGCGCCGGGGCCGCGGCTGCTTCAACGCGGTCGAGTGCCAATGACAGTGCGCTGGGCGCGGCTGGGCAAGCAGCGGGCCCCAGCGGCAGCAGCAGCAGCGGTGCGGCTCCAGAGGGAGGTGAGGATGGCGAGGAGGCTGCCGCAGCGGGCGACGAGCAGGATCTGCAGTCCATTCTTTCTGGTTTTGTGCTGGATGAGTCAAGCGGCTACCTCTACAGCAGTTCACTGGGATACTATTATGACCTGGCTTCACGCATGTTTGGCGACGCGTCCACGGGGCTGTGGTACACGTTCACGGACGGGCAGTATGTGCTTGCTGCGCCGGCAGCGGGGCTGACATCCACAGACCAGCAGCAGCAACAACAGCAGCAGCTGGACGGCATCGCAGCGGCGCAGTAGCGCCCTGTTTTGTTGTGCCGCGTGGAGATTACGTGCCAGAATGCAGTGGGAACTGTGGAATGTTATCTATTTGGTACAATTGGGAGGTTGGTTTGTGGTTGTTTTGGGAGGCGGACCTAATGTGCAGCCAATGGGTTGGCTCATGAGTTGGAGCCGAGAATTGTTTTATACAAACGCACAGCATGCGGCTGGTTGTTGTGTTAGTGGGAATGTTGGAGTGTTGGAGCGTTGGGGGATTAGGGAAACAGCTTACTAGTCTTTTCTCTGAGCGCGTGCTGGTGATGTGATGAAGGGCATAGAGCGCCTGTAGTTGCCTTTCAAGCCTCTCACCTGCAATGCCACAACACACCTGCTGAAGACACAGAAACGCGTCCCCCGGGAACATTCCGAAGGCAGGGTTGCAACTTGCGTTGTTGTCGTTGCACACCGCTGCATGTCAAGCTGCATTTCAAGCAACGCCAACGAGGTGACCATTCAATTTGCAAGCACACATACTTGCACTCATGTGGGCAAGCGAAGCCTGCGGGCTGGCACAACTCGACCACCCCTATTCGCTGCATGGCATTGCATGACGATGTCAACAAATGATCTGCACCGCTGGTATGCACGGGATCCAAGCATGACAGTGTGAGGCACGCGGGCAGGAGCGACCACCGACACAACCAGCTGGCAGGCTGGGCAGGAAACAAAGCTGGATGGCCGCTGATGAGCCATGTGATTCAAAATAGTCACTGATTGGCTTTACATCTGGTGGCCGCGCAAGCCATTAGGCGATGGGTTGGTTGGCGAGCAAACGTGCAGCATGTGAGGGCTGCAAGGCAGGCGCGGGTGTTGAGTATGGGATTGGAGCAGGCGATCCAGTCGCCTTGCTCATTTTGCCCATGCAAAACGGCTGTGCAGAATGTGCACGCGCAAGGCGCTCACAGCGCAGCGAAACCAGTGCACGCTATGCGCCACAACAAACCGGTGCTGGGCAGCGCCTAGACATGCACAAGGGGCGCCCTTATCACGCGGGTTCACCCACACCACAGGCTGACGCAACAGCATGCGGTCAGCACACGCACAAAGAAGAACACGTTATCCTGATAAACCGTGGATTGTCCCAATTCCTGCAATCCGTCATCGCCGAGGTCAAATCATCAAGATTCAAGACCCACATCACAGGCAGTCGGTCTTGTAGAGGTTGCCGCGCGAGAGCTCGTCGATGAGCCCCAGGTCCTTCCACTGCTTCACCATGGCGGGCGGCACGGTGTAGTCGTCCTTGCCGCGGATGATGTCGTCGATGAGCCCCTCCTGGAGCGCCTGCTCCGGCGCCATGAAGTAGTCACGGCAGGTGTTCTCCTCCACACGGTCCTGGCTCATGCCCGTGAACTTCATGAAGTAGCGGCACGTCAGCTGCGCAGGGGAAAGGGGAAAGGGGATGGGGTACGCAGGGGGAAGGGAGATGAGGTGAGCTTAAGGCCAGGCAGGCCAATATGGCACCCGCATGCTTCGTGCGATCATGCACCGTGGCCTGTGGCCATGGTCGAGGCGAGCATCCGCAGCCATGCAAAGCTCGAAGCACAGCATCGTAGTGTGTCAACCAACCAATCAATCAATGAACTGGCACTGCACGCGGCAGCGTATTGACTATATGGAGGGCGGAGGGCTTCTTCCTCCAAGCTGCAGCGCACTTGATGCGGACCATTTCTACCACCCATGCATATCCGTCCACCGCCAGCGCTGTACTGGTGAGTGCCGCGTATCGATACTGTTCAGTGCTGCGTTCACATTACCTGCTTGGGTGCACGAGTACGCGTCACACAGACACTTCAGGCAGCATATTCATGCAACCACCCGCGCATTGCATGGAACGCCACGGCATGTAAAGGCAATCATCCTGTCCGTGACTTCACTACTTCAGTGCTGTATGAGACATTAGTGTGGCTTTGGATACCCCCGCACCCCCCCTCACACACCTGGTAGAGCGCGTTGAGCTCCTCCACGGTCTTCTTGATCTGGTAGATGTCGCCCTGGGACCCGCCTGCGCGCCCGGGCAGCCAACAGCGACGCACATGGTGAGTGCTCAAGCGCAGATGTACGCAGGTGTTGGCCTTGCAATGCACGTGCAGGTGCATGCGAACCAGCGTGTTCCTGCTTTGCCTTGCCTCTACAAGCACTATCAGTCCTCATCTAGAGCGTATCAGCCTCAGAGAGAACCCACCGAAAGTACAGGTTTGAACATACAACCTAAACCTTGGGCAATGTGCATGCACAGTGGATGGATGGATGCAGCGCAAAGCAAAGCTACGCAGCAGCTGGCCAGCGGGCCGTGCAACGCTGCATCCCTGTCATGCAGGCAGCATGCCAAGTTAGGCAGTACGTCATCGGCTGCCCTATGCAAAACTGTGAACACACGACCACAGGCAATGTGCGGTTGACGCGACGTATGCGGCACACAAACAGCGTCCAATGGCCGGTCCCATCAGTTCCAACCATGGTGTTGTGCATTGTGCAGCAGGAAGGCGCACATCAGGGCACGCGTGACCAAGTGGGACAGCCAAGCGGTGTCTGGCCGGTCGCATCGGTGATGACTAATCGTGAGTCTCTTGACGCACGGCACAGCAGCAGGGAACCAGTGCCATGATTGTCAGGAAGAGCGCCTAAGGGGCATGTAGTGTGATTCCCGTGGCGTATGGATAGACTGCACCTGACCTGCCATGCTTGTGCGCCGTTACTCAGCCACTCACCCATGGGCTGCGTCATCATTATCCTCGTGTTCTTCATCGCATAGCGCTTGCCCTTGGTGCCGGACGCCTGCCGCAAGTGCGCAGCCGCAGGCCCACACATGAGCGTTCGAGTGTGACACACGACACCCAAATGCACACCAGCACCAGCGTGCAGCGCTGCACCGTTGCAGCTTCACTCAAAAGTACCAGCGTATGAGTGTGCTGCTGTAACCCAAACACAGGCGTCGAGCAACCGCCGAATGCATTACAGATTTAGCGCTGGCCTCGTTGGTGTGCCGCCGCACTACCAAGGTGTGGCACACCAACAAGCAACGTGCTGAGTGGATGCAACCACCGCATGCACCGGCGGCACGCCGTACCACGCATGATCGGCCACCCATGTGATCATGTGAGTGTGACAGTGCGTCTGCTTCATCCCATGGCCGCATGCCGTACGGCTGCGCTGCTGCGGTGCGGTGCGGAGCGCGCCACTCACCAGCAGCAGGCTTGAGTAGCTGTACACGCACCCCAGCGCGACGATCGACACGTCAGGCTTTATGGTCTGGATGGTGTCCACAATGCCGACGACCGAGTACGGTGACCCACCTGAACAGCACGTTAGCAGGTGCTGGGATTGTGGGCGGCAATAGCGGAACGTTTGACCAGCAGCGACCAGCCGGCAACGTATGAACCCTAGCGTGCTGGCGAGGATGAGCGAATTCCGCACCTGTGGAGTTCAGGTATATCCTGATGTCCTCAGTTTCACTGATGGTCTCCAACGCAAGCAAGGATCCCACCACTTGTGTTGCCACCTGCGTGCAGAACCGCGTGGCACCAAGCCGTTTGGGTGCTGGGTGCTCGCGCGCATCCCAGTGTGGAAGGCACCGCCCTGCACGAAATGGGTGTGGCCACGCTGTCTCACATACCTTGTCGTTGATATAACCTCCCAAGTAGATGATTCTGTTTGTCAGCAGGTAGCGCATCAAGTCGATCGATGTCTGCAGGCGCACAACAAACGTGTCAGCGCACGCACACTTGCAAGCTGCAGTGGTCAGTTGTGCGACCACTAGACTGGTGTATGGGAAGCCAAGATCTGTTGTGCAGCCACAGAGCTAATGCACAGCCTTGCCTCATCCTCAGTGCCTGCTCCTATGGTTATGTCTGGGGCGACCACTGGTGAACGCCTGATACCCTGTGCGGCGACGTTCCGTCTGCAGTGCATTCACACAGGGGAGCCACAAAGCTCACTACCTTTCTTGACCACGCAATCTTGCACGAAGCTCTGTTAGCAACGGGCAGAACATGCAGCAAGCCACGCCACGCTGTGCAGTGACAGTGTCAGCCCTACCTTACAGGCAAGACAGGATTGCTTGCAGTCCTCAATGTCCTGGCTGACACCAAGTGCACTGCAGGTCGTGGGGCTGGGCTTTTATGCTCGTCTGCACCACGCACGAGCGTGGGCTGGCGAGCTGCGCTGAGGCTCATCGCTGCCGCCGTAGCGCACACTATTCAGCGAGTGCGTTGACAGTCCAGGCAAACGCTGCACTAAAGCTAGCTTCTGCCCAGGTGTACCTCAGCTATTGCCAGCGGGTGCACGAACGAATTTGCCAGGTGCAAGCGTTGTGGCTGCAAGGCTCACCAGAGCAAAGTGACGGTTTATACGTCGCCTGGTTTGTGTGTACTGTAAGCAAGGTGGACTGTTCAAGCTACAACACAACTACTACATGCATGGCTTTGGTGCGCTGCCTGGTGTTGGCAATGGGCTGAAGACATCAATTCACCAAGTGGGCTGTGTATTGACGACCTCAACTCGAGCGCTTCTATCCTTCCGTCGTGCGCAACACACAATTCTCGCTACTCTCGATAGCTTGGCGTTCGACTGCTGTTCAACTTACGCTTTACACGCCCCAGTTGGGACAGTCACCTTTGCTGCAACCCACCCATACTCTCTCACAGGCATAAGCACTCAGTGCAACCTGGCCCCTGGGGAGGGGAGGGGTAGACCGTGGGTGTGCGAGTATGCCCGAAATGCCGTGGCAATAGCGTGGCAATAGCTGTGGCGTCGAGGCGCGGATCAGTGCAACATCCAGCAGGGCGCCTTGCGCAATCACTCTCCTCCTCCACATACCTGTTCACCCATACAGCTGTTTCCAGATACCTCAGGGCATCACCCAACTGTAGTTCCCGTGCTCGAGCAGCAGCAATATGCTGGACGAAACGAACCGCAACAACAATGTCCGCTTTTGGTTCGATGTCTTCTCTGCGGTCACGCTGCTCCTCACCGCCTTGATAGGTCAGTGCTTGCTTTTGCAAATGCTCGTTTGTGTCAAAACTGCTAGCAGGGTCTCTGTTGCAAGAGCGGGCAGGTCCTAAGACTTCTCACGACTTTGTTGCTTGTGTCAACACAACTGTGCAGGAGCATACTTCCCACGGATGCTTTCTCAGAGTAGTCCTGGAGGGCAAATGAGTGCAGCAAGGAGTATGGCGTTTCACCTTGGCAACATGCTCTCCGCAGGAGGTAACGAGTTGTCAGCTCAACCTCCCGCGCACCACCCAAGAGGGCAGGACTTGACATGTTACGTTTACATGCCCCTGTGTTTCTTCCCGCAGTGATGCTCTCAGCGGGCTTTTGCCACCTGCTGGCTGACTCTCACCGGACCTTGTTGTTCATTGGCAGGTATGCTCTACCGCCTGGCCAACTGTCTTGCCGCTGTTCAGACTGCCGTGTTCACAACTATCTATACACCCGTGCGAAAACTGCATCACACTGGCAGCTCACTTGGGTCTTTGTGTGTGTGTCTCTGTTGCAGGTTTCCTATCTCAAATTTCTTGGCGGCGACAGGGTACATTATTACACTGTTAGCTGATCAGGTTGTGCAGACTATTACGGAGGAGCAGGAGAAGGACGAGATTAAGCGGAAACAGTCTGCTTCACGAATCCCTTCAGTGTCGTCAGGGCAGCGTGCGCACCAGCTTGAAATGGTTGACGTTGAGCAGAGCAAGCCAATGGAAGGCCTGCTCACCAGCACAACCAGGCGTGAACTACAGTCTGGCTCTTCCCCTCACACTCCTTTGGTAGGCAACGGCAATGGTTCAGCAGCTCAAGACGACGATGCGGATGACAAGTGTGCCAAGGTGCCGCTGTTAACCACTGACGACCAGAGCACAGGGAAGCCGGAGGACTGCCACAGCACTGGCGTTAAGGCTTTCTTCGGCCAAAAACAGCTATCCTTCGCCACAGCCATCCTGCTGGCGTGTGCGCTGTGCATACACTCTATTTTGGAGGGCATGGCGTTGGGCGCGCAAGAAAACATGCAGAGCACGGAGGACATCATGATTGCCATAGCAGCGCACAAGGGCCTCGCAGCCTATGCGCTTGGTGCCAGCATTGTGGAGACGAAGGCGAGCGCGCAGAGGTACTGGACAGTGATAGGCATGTTCTCCATGGCGACACCAGTTGGAATTTTCTTGGGGTACATCCTTTCAGCGGCTTCCAACAACAAGGGTGGCGCAGCCATGAGTGCCCTGGCCTCTGGGACCTTCCTGTACGTCGCTCTGATGGAGGTAATCCCCAAGGAGCTCGCGGATGGCCAGCATCGTCTACTCAAAATGACCATGTTTTGCCTCGGGTTCTCGCTGATGAGCCTGTTGGCGGTGTGGGCCTAAGCCCGCAACGTGGCACTTGCCATAGCTGCTTGGCAGCTGCAAGGATAGCCTGCGTGCGTTGATGGCAGCGTACCTGGCCCCCACCAGCACGCCTGCTGGCAGGGGGGGACAAGCAGGCTTGGTGTGCGCCCAGGCTGGAACGGCGGTGACGCAGCGCCAGCACCCATGGGTGCATGCCACAGCCTGATACCATCCATGGGCAACGCGCAAAACTGGTGTGGCTTGCTGAACATGACGCGCCTCAGCGTGTCTGACCGCCTTGTGCATGTTTTGCGGTGCGCCTCTGTGGTGTGGTCCCGTGTGCTGCTTAAGCTACGGCTGTCATGATTAGTCACTAGCAGCCCAAGCCGTTCGGTGGGCGTAGGCAGGACACGTATGGAACCGGCGGCGCTTTTCGCGCCAAGGAAGCTGTCCATTGCAGCCTGTCGCTACAGAAATGTCAGTATCGTGCGGTGAGTGATCACCAAGGACTGCACCTTGACACCGTCGTGCCTGCTTGTGTTGCCGCGACGCGATCTTGCATTGCATGTGCTTAACGGTCGCCAGGGCGTGCAAGATCAGACGAGTGCCCTCCTTTGCATGCCCCTCAACACAACACGCACACCTCGCCAGCTCGATTTAGGAGTCTCCCTCACCTGTCCGGCTGCCCCTTAAGTACACGGCACCATATGATTTGTATTGATGACCTCAGAATCGGCCGTATACCGTACCGTACCGTACCGTCCCAGATGTACTGCGCTTGTGCCTCCAGCCTCCCACACTCTTGAAATTTGCGCCGGCATGTGGGTCACAGCGGCAGCGCTGCCTCATGCGGTCCTGTCCATACACATGCGAGCGATGTCAGATATGTCTATATGGTGGGAGGATGCATGGACGATGGGTGTTTCCCCTGCTGAGGCCTCGCCGCCGCGTTTTGCTGTAGCACCCATCCCATTCATAGGTCATGTGTCTTGCTGTCGAGAGCGAACGCTCAGCGCAACCTCAACAGGACACTGTTAAGTGCCAGCCTGCCTTCGTACCCAGCAGGCAGTCAGTAGGTTTAGGCCAAGCAGCTGCCACACAGCACCAGCACATGCCGTTCACGGAACCTGTTTGTGTGTCCATTGAGTGCAGCAGTTTGGATAGACTGTCTATCAGCCTGTGTTCAACATATGTCATCCTGCACAAGCCAAGCCATTGCAGGATGGCCATGCTGGGGAGAGCCTTAACGCAATGATTGACCTCTGGGTGATCCCGGCTAAGCAGGTATTGTGTCGTTTCAGGTACCACCAGCCCTGCCATGCCCACATGCAATCGTGCATGCTTGTGCTGAACAGCGGGTGACTGCGCGAGGGGCGCTCATGCCTCACTGTTGTTTGTTACATACACATAGGTGCAATGGATTTGCATTGTGTGTTTGAAGCAATGCCAAGAGCCCAAGACTGCCAACGCTGCATGCTGAGGCATGACTGGTGCTGGTGCGCAACAGCGTGAGCACGACTTGACAGTCGCTTGGCTCTCAGCGAGAGGCACGCAGAGCCATCCTGACACACAAGCTTGATGATTGCAGTAACACGCCACGTGTGTGAAATCAGTCATGGGCAGGTCATGCAGAAGCGCGCATGCGGTGTGTATGACCGCTGTTTTACACAGTGATGCGTGGCGTGTTGTGCCTGTCAGTGTGCACGGTCTTGGAGCAGGCCGAGACTGCCATGATGTTCTGGGCGCATGCAGCCTTATTGGCTGCAGTATCATTACGAGTATTACAAAGGTGACAAGTCCACAACAGTCCAGAAACCATGCAAATGCAGCGTTTGTTCAGCGAGGATTGGAGGAGGCCTGTGATGGGTACCAGCAAAGACAGAAGGAGCGAGAAGCGCTCCTTAATACAAGCGGACAGCAGAATGCTGTACCGCAACCAACTACTTTTCCATTCTACTTTGCCAATAACCAGGCTTATGTGCTGAAGCACACAAACCAACGAATATGCCCCCATCGTCAGCCTCCTGTCATGAGACGATGCAAAAGTAGTTGAGCGCAAGCCACGATCCTGCCCCACAGGAATGAGGCAGAACAGCAGCAGCACTGCCTGTCTCCTAACGCGTCCGTATTGTCATCAATGACTCATCATTGTCATTGTAGGGTCTTGGGTGTGGTGGCCGTTGTCCTGAGCGGCGTCAGTGCGTCACATGAAGTTCTGCAGCATGCGTGCGAGCTCCGGCATCTTGTTGGAGGCGGACTTGATTTTGGCCTGGCAAGTGACACAGGTCAGGGGGGCATGGCAGGTAGGAAGGGGCACACACACAGTACCCAGTTAAGAGGGTCCCCAGTTAAGAGGAGAGGGAAGGAGATGGCATGGGCATGAGGCGGGGTGCATTTGATGCGCAGATGAGGGGTATGCTGCGGGTGGGCGGTCGTGCGCAAATACAAAGCAGGTCAGCGGGATGGGGGAGCGGGTTAGGCAGGGCGGGGGTGGGCAGGGGCACTGCTAGGTTCACGATGAAGCGTGCATGGGGTTTCGGTGGATCAGCCCGTAGGCAACGCGGCACGGCTGCACCTGGTTGCACCTGGCGGGCGATGCCAGTAGTCAATCACGCGTGAGCCACCAGGATGCGGATCCCGTAGGCTACGGGATCCGCATCCTGCGCGGCTTACCTACGCCGTAGGTAAGCCGCGCACTGCCTGCTCCTTGCATCAAGTGCATCGCGCATGAAATGTTGGAGATGTCATGGTTCAGTCACCATCTCACTGGGTATGACATCTCGGTGCCAGCAGGGCACGACCAGTGCACAAGGCATCTCCAGCGATCGGGCATACACAGTGATCGCAGCCCGAGCTGCTGACTCACAATTTTCTGTTCCGCAGCCGCCAACTCGCCATCCGCCTCCTGCATTCATAATGATTGCATGCAGTCGAACACACGAGGAGCATCTGTACATGGCTGTTGTGGGCACAAGATACCGAAGTCTTTGACATTATGCAGGCAGCTGTCCACAAGGGCATGTCATCGGTCGGTGTTGGCAAACAAGGGCTCTGGCAGAGTAGCAGCAACAGGCGCCCCCACTGTCAACGCCCCGCATGCACTGCGATGCATGCACAGCTGTTGCCAGCGCTGGGTTCATTGTCTGGCTACTGCGTGGACTGCATGGGGCGCATGCCGCCACACGGTCTGCGCTGCATGCGTGCTGCGCCAATGCGGGCTCAATGCGATGCATCTGACAGCGCAGCTGAAGCAGAGCGGCGCTGCGCTCTAGCTGCTCTGTCAGATGCCCTGGCACCGTAACAGCAACAGGCGCCCCCACTGTCAACACCCCGCCTGCGCTGCGCTGCATGCAGTACTGCTGTCCATATTGGCCATGTATGATCAGATGTATGATGGATGACGAATTGACTGCTGCTGCGGTAGGTCAGCCTGCCAGCCTGCCAGCCAGCTGGCTAGCCAGCCCCCCGCTGCTCCGCCTAGCAGTCTATCAGGACAAAATCAAGCCCACCTACTACTCCAGTCTAGTACCTGCTTGAGTGCCGCGATCTTGCGCTTGGTGGCGGTGCGGCGCTTGTCCACCAGCGCCTTGGCCTCATCGCGCGAGCGCTCCACCAGCGCATACACTTCCTGGTACTCACCCCACAGCTGAGCAGTGATGATGAGAGTTGATGAGTGGCCAGCCACACAGGCAAGCAGCAGGCAGCAAGCAGGCAGCAGGCAGCATGATGAGCGTGATGATGACTTGATGAGAAGTGGGCTATTTGGGGGTGAGCATTGCATGTATTGCATGTTCCGATATTCACTACTTATGCCACGTGGTACGAGTCAGCCCTGGAACCCTGAATCCTAAGTTTGGGTGACACTGTGACAGCCTTGAGCAGCGCGCCAGGGTGAATGGGTGATGACGGTGCGAGTGAGAGCCATGAGCAACCCAGCAAGCGTCCCGCATGGGGCCGTTGAGCACTGCACGTATGAAGTTATGAGGATGAGGGCATGACTGCAAGCGCAACATGCACGCATGGCAGCGTGCGGCATGGGAGCGTGCAACACATGCAGGAACTCCATGCGCTGCATACATCCTTTTCTTGGTGTCCACGCATGGGCGCTGCGGTAGTGGGGGCACGACGAGCATGCTGAATGCACTGCTGCAGCTGGTGCGCAGATTGAGCTGAGGAGCTGATGAATGGCTACCCCAAATGCAACGTACGTCACGGAAGCAATCCGGCTGTAGCGGATCAACACAAGAGCACAAAGCGTGCAGTGGAGTGGGCGGCCTATCCGACACACCGCTGCACGCTTTGTGCTCTTGCGTTGATCCGCTATAGCTGCTCAGCTCCTCAGCTTCATCAGTGTATCACCTGATGTGAACTGCGCAAGCACATGCTGCTGCTGGGGCCCAACAGGAATAGCTGCTGGAGGACTGTCACAGGCCGCCCACGGTGGCAGCACCCACCCTAACACCTGTGCAGCGCTGTGCACACACTAGCGTGGCGTATTGCACTCCATCCAGCAGTACAGCTGCGGTACTGCAGTGTGGTGCATGCAGGTGCACACAGCTGGAGCGGAGCAGCTCGATCAGAGTCTCTCTCACCTGCTGCATGTCCTGTATTGATTTGAAAGGCGGGCCAGCAATACCAGCGACCGAGAAGCGCAGTGGGAAGAAGTGCAGTGGGCAGCACAGTGAGCAGCAAACGGAAACAAACCAGCAGCACAGCAACCCAGCTGCGTGCACTTCGACGGCGGACCAGTCACGCTGCGTCTTATAGGTTGCAGCACTCAAGCACCATAAACGGTCGAAACCTGGTCAGTTGTACAGTTGAAGATACCAGGCGAACAATTGGCCCTGCACTGCTGCTTCTGAGCACAGCAGTTCAAACGCCAGCAGTGGTCATCCCTACGCACCTGCGAATACTTGGCCGTGACAGCCTCCATTTGTGTGAACTTCTCTGCTAATCGGTTGCTGAGCTTGGTCAGAGACGCCTTGCAAGGTCCCAGCGCGTCTTTTGCGTCCTGCGGTGCAGCAGCACAAGCACCCTCGGTCAGCCTGCAGGCAGTCGCCCACCTGGCCAGCGTCTTAAGACTTACCATACCAGGCTTTGCTCACCTTTGCTATGCTGGTCTCCATAGCCTTGACCTTTTCCCCAATCTGCTTCTGCGCCTCATTGAGGATGGCCGTCTGCTTGGCCGCGTTCTGGTTCTTTTTGTTGAGCAGTGCTTTGCTGATCACGCTCTTCAAGAGCTCCATGTCGTCGCCCTCCTCGTCATCTCCCAAACCCAGCACGTCGTCATAGTCTGCTGCAAAGGGCGCTGAGAGCCCAGCGGCAGGTGTGATGTTGAGCTTGGGCAGGCCGCTGCCTGTTTCGGCGGGCTCCGCAGCCATGCTGCCACCAGCGTTGTCGGTCATGATGTACTGTACAAAGGTCTGCAGGTAGTGCTTGTGCGTGCTATGGTCAGCGGTGGTCAAGTGCAGGACAAAACGAAGCTGCAGGTGGCTCGCTGACGGGCCCACGGTCTTCTGCAGGAAGATGCTTGGCAATGATGGCGCGGCGACTGCATGCAAGCGGTACGCTCAGACTGACGCGTGAGTGGTGCTGGCGTGGCCAACCCTCCTTGACAGCCTGTGGGCTCACCCTATCCAATCTGACTGCCTCAGTGATCAGCCTATCAATACCTTGCTGTCTGGCTGCTTCATCCTCCCAGCTGCTGCGCTGCCTGGTTGCGAGTGCGAACGAAACCTAGCGGACTCCGTCAACGTGGGTTGAGTCACAGCTCGTTCCTTGTCAAAGCAACGTTCATCTGCCACAGAAAGGCGGCGTTTTTCAATGCAGGCCACACTGGAATGGGTAAGCATGGCCACCGACGGCAGCTGCAGGCTGAGCAGTAACGTGGGACCTGTCAACTGGCAGGCGGTGTCACCGCACACGTTTGCTACCATCGCTGCCGCCCCCTGCCCGCTTCTGCCTGCACCATAGGAACCGGCATGCAACTCTGATATCTGCAGTTGGACTCCTGGCAGGCTGTTCTCATCCACAGCCTGCCTGTCACCAAGGCAACACTCGACACACGCGCTGCGAAGGCGCCCTGTCACTCCCCGAATGCGTCCGATTGCTGCTGCTGCTCTCAGGCCCAGCAGCGCCTCCACATGGGGGACCGCACCTTCAAGCCAACGCCCAACATAAGGATCCCTGCTATGCTTGCGGAGGCGGACGAGTTCGCCGCGCACATGCAGATCGTGCAGACCGCACTCAAACGCTACCAGGCGCACATCGGAGGTGGGTTTCTTCACTGCTTGTGAGTGTATCCTGCCAGGTCTGCTGTGCAGCAGAACTCGAGGTGCGGTGCAGGACAGGCTGAAGCTTGCGGGAACGCTCGTTGGCAGTTTTGCCAGGCGTGCCCAACCAACATCGCTGCCACCTCACCACCAGCCGCCACCAGCGCTGTGCCAGCAGCAGCATCTTTCGTTACAGTCTATGAGCCCAAGAAGCTAAGGCCGCGCGCACTGCTGGCAACTTTGCTGGGCCAGCACGTGGATGGGAACCATGGGTCGTAGCGCCCTTACAGCTGTGCAATGCTCAGGGCTCAGGTGTGGCAATCCACAGCCATGCTCTCCCGCATCACTTACGGCCTCACCTTTTCCACCGATATCCAAGCCTGATCATGGCCTATCAGAGGTTGTGAATCTCAGTTCTGCGGATGCCACATCCCCACCCCCTTCCCGCCCTCTCCCCTCACTCCTCCTTGCCGCCTGCCTGCCTTCAAGTCTCTGCATGCAGTGCGCCGCATGCTCCTGTCAGCAGTCAGCAGCATTGCACGTTTACCTTGTAAACACCGTGAAGAAGCTTTCTGAAAGGTGGCAGATGAGGAGAGGAGGGGTGGGAGCAGTGGGGGTGGTAATAAAAGTAGGGGGATGTGGTGGGGGGCTTGAACCGTCCACAAAAAGCGTTGGGCGCGCTGCGCTGCGAGCACCGGCATGCGAGCATGCATTCCATAGGTGTTCTCATTTCGGGTGCATCCGTGCAAGTCGTCGACACCCCCGTTCGGCAGCTGGCTGACCGTCCAGGATTGCAACAAGCCCTGGTCAGTGGGGGATGGGGTGCATGTGTGTTGCCAAACCAGCTACGTGCGCACCGCTTCGCTAGCAATCAGCGGCGCCAATCGCTCGAACGACAGGAACCGGTCTCGGAGAGGGAGCTGGCGAGCTTATTTTAGCCAGCCAGGCACCGCGCAGAGGTAGGCAAGAGGTGCAGAAATGTATCATTAGTGTGCATATGAAATGTGACTACTGGGCCACGGTGTTGGGCGTTGGGTGGAAACGTTTGCTCGCCACTCGGCGGACGCGGATGCAATTGCCGATGCCAAGGAGCACCGTCCATCGCGGGCACATATTTTCTGTACGGTAGGTCAAACTGCCAGTAACCTAGACATGATCCTCCAGGTAGTATAAACTGGCAGCCTGTTTAGACTGTCCTCGGCCAGGGTCATCAGCAGAGCAGAGACATTGCAGAGACCGGGCATTAAGTCAGGAAACTTGCCAAAACTCCCCAAAACGCCTTGGAATTCCACGAGGACCTAGTAGCGAAGTTTTATGCTGGAAGACAACTGGGCACTGGGGTAATATCGTTTGCACGTTGACAGCACCAAATCGGCACCAAAACCAGGTCTAACTCTTGCGCTGGCACCGGCCTCGC
Organism: Chlamydomonas asymmetrica; assembly: GCA_001662385.1. Lineage (NCBI taxonomy): Eukaryota > Viridiplantae > Chlorophyta > Chlorophyceae > Chlamydomonadales > Chlamydomonadaceae > Chlamydomonas > Chlamydomonas asymmetrica. The sequence goes on along the minus strand of BDDA01000331.1, from coordinate 14,216 downwards.
GCGAGCTACATTCACTGCGCTTCTGTTGTCGAGGATTGCGATATGTTTTTGCCGCGCTGCGCTCGGCGCTGCGGCCGCTCTGCCTGCTGGACCGAGGCGAATTTCGGGACGAGCTGCTGACGGCGGGACGAGTGACTTAACATGGCCATCCGGGCTCGGCATTTCTAAGCCATAGTATAGAGCTTCTTAAACAGCATCCCATGGTGTTGTTATGTACTGACGGCGCACACTGTGCGGTGTGCGCCATGCACCGTCACGTGCTGGCCAGCCTCACATGCACTA
>BDDA01000330.1:109464-120188 GCA_001662385.1 Chlamydomonas asymmetrica | reverse complement strand
GCAAGGGCGAGGGCGGTGCAAGGGTCGGTGGGGGAGGAGAGGGCGTGAGTGGAGGAGAGGGCGGTGGAGGGGTCGGTGGGGGAGGAGAGGGTGGTGAGCCGGGGCGGGGAGGAGAGGGCGGGGCGGCGGGTGTCGACGGTGACATGACCGAATTGAATGCATTTTATGATGCTGTATGTATCTGCATGCCTGGACTGAGGGTTACTAATTGTGATTTCACCGCTGCTAAACATGCTTTAGTCACATTCATACGGTGAAGCCCCTCATGAGCCCTTAGTAGTTAGTCATGGTTATTTGGGGCAAGGCGAGCAGGAATATGGAACAAAAGCCATGACTATGCAATTGTATGCAGCATGCAGCCCCTCTAGCCCAACCGGCAAGCTTGGCCCGATGGCACCTTCTTTGTTTTCTTTTTGTTGCTTCTTGGTGTGGAAGCCTGCATGCGGGCGCCCCCTGCTCCATCCGCCACAGCTACGCTGAACCACCGCCCTTACCTTGGTGACAGTGCTGGCGCCTGTCGCTCTGCACGCTCGCAATCCCCACGACAGAGTGTTGGTTGAGAGGCATGCCTCCTCGTGGCGTTGCTGTCAGCAAGCATGCAGCCTCGCCACACGGCTGCCACAACACAGGACGCATCCTGCGCCCGGTGAGCGCATGCAAGGCGGCTGCGTGAAAGGAAAGCAAAGCCTGACGCCGGGGAAACCAACGTTTTTTTTTCTCGGACGGGAATGTTTACACAGCCAACAAGCCGAGCGCTGCAGCCTGCGGGTAGGGTGATTGCCATATACGATGCGGGCCGGGGGGTCGTGCTGCTATTCCTGCCTTGAACTATGGTGATCTTGCATTGCGGCAGCCCAACATGACCGAATGGTGTGCAAGCGTATGGCGCAGATACCCTGCCTGTGTGTCGCACGCGCCACCCCAAAATTCTTTGAAACACAAAGTTTAGAGACAAAGCCTGCATTTGTGGCGCACACCGTGTTTGAAATTATCCAACAGTTTTCCGCTCGACGACCAGCTAGGCGGTGTGTGCAGCGCGGTAGGCATCCTCGCTTCCCTGAGCTTGCATGCCGTGCTTGCCTTGCCTAATTGTCTTCTGCGCGCTTGCCTTGCCTTGCCTATGGTCCGTGGCTTGCTGAGTTCCTCCGTTGCTCCATCCCCTTACTGCAGGACGTCTGTTTGCATTACATGGAGGGCGGGCGTCAGTCTCAAGTTTACGACTTCCGGACGATGTAAATACCCAGCCAGTCAGGATCAAGTGTTCCTGCAGCAGTGCTCGTCACGCCTCGTCCTGAAATTCTTTGAGGAGTGCCGCCGTTGAGCGCGCTGGCTGGTAGCAGCACTAGCTGCGCTGCGTGCCACGCTGTCGTCGCTGCCTGGCCCGTCCCAATGGGTTCGCCGTGGATGAGAATGTTCATACATGCACATTTCCATACAATGCGATCTTTGGTTGTTGATCACCCACCACCCCCAAACTGCGCGCATCTCTGCCTTTCTTATGACGCTGCGTTCGTCGACAATTGATGACTCCAACAACCTGAGTAGGCTTCGTGGTGGACACATATACTACATATCACTCGTATCCACTCGCTGCCAAGCAGCAACAACTTGCTCGGATGTGAGCCGTCCATGCTCCCCACTCTCGTCCATGGACGAAGGACATGGGAAATATCGAGTACATAAGCACATTGATAATGCTGGTGTTGCCGCACCACACGCAGCGGCATGACGTGCGTGTGAGAGCCAGCCACATGATGTGAGATCCCAGTGAGTGCCAGCAACATGCCGGATCATGCACGCATGCCGGATCATGCACGCATGCCGGATCATGCACGCATGCCTTCAGCGCCCATCCAGCAGCAACAGGCAAACAGGTGTCAACGTCAGCAGGTGCAGGCGCAGGCTAGTTGTTATTTTGCAAAGAGCGAGTGGATGCATACTGGACACATGGGGCAGCAGTAGCAGCAGTGAGTATAATGGCATGCAACGCGCGCTTGGCCGCTGTGTGATGGTGTCATGCTCGGCAGTGTTGCAGTCTCCAATGTGATGCGGGTAGGACAGCCCCCCCCCCCCTCCCCCCCGGCTGTGAGAGGTTCAGCATGAACCGGAGCCCGCTGCCGTTCTGCCTGCCAGCAGTACAGCAGTACAGCCGCAGTACAGACTGCAGTACACAAACAGCGGCATATCCATCTCTGAGCGCCACCAGAAGGCATCATCAGCGCGAGAGGCAGCAGGTCCATGCGCCAATCCTAACGCAGTGCTGCTTCTGCAATCCACGCGTGCAGTCGTGGAGGCAAGGTGTGTCCGAGGGTGCGCATGGCGGCGAGCACGTCGCGCAGCAACAGCGGAGGGTGACAGGGCGGAACAGCCCGATCAGCAAGGTCAGCAATGCAGGCAGGCCATGCGTGGCTTACAGAGTGAGGGAACGGCATGCGTGCTAGCTAGTTGCACAAAGCCTTTGGCGCTGTGAAGCTCACACGTCTGTCAAGGTGAGCACAAGGGAAGGACAGATCACCGACTCTACTTGTGGCTGCCGGCAGATATGACGTGTAAGTAGTCCAAGGAGAATGGGTGTGCGGAAGGCCTCGTAAAAATGAGTGTGCGGATGGAAGGGCTGTAAAGGTGGGTGTGTGGAAGGTCTCTAAAGATGAGTGTGCGGAAGGTCTCTAAAGATGGCCGCCAAAGCACAAGTAAGCTGCACGGCCGTCCAGGCCAGCAAAACACAGCATGTAGGTGATCAGTGTCGCAAGGTATGTTGTGACTGACGGCAAACAGTCTCCCGGCAAGGAAATACGGAAGTACCCAAATAAACCCAACAAGCCAAGCATATGCACCACCAGTACGGGGTGCATGACAGCATGAGGGAAACGGCACATGCGCACACAGAAAAGGTCATTTTGCCTTGCAAGTTTTGAACAGCACGGCCCCCGCGCGCTCTGTGTGGTGAGGTCTTCCTACAGACCTGCACCCTGCTGTGTATGTGGCAGACTGGTTGGCGAACACAATGAGGCAGTGTGCCCACTGCTCGCTCGCTCGACAGCGTATGTAATGAGCAGCGCGTGGGGCATAGGACGGTGACCCAGATCGTACTATTGTGTGCCTGAGTTACCGTGCCTGGGGAGAGGCGGCGGAGCTGCACACACACGAAGGTATGTAGCGTGGTGTGGCGCACACGCCGCGGCACCTCTGCTTATCAATCATGCACATCATGCACGAAACCACACAATCCCACACCCAGCAGGTAATGCGAGGAGCACTTTGGCCATGCCCGCCAAATAGCTTCGCTGATCCACTGACCTCCCTGCCTCTTTGTATGATGCGTGATTGCGTGGCCACCCCGTCACACAATACGCATGCAGTGCACATACACCCAAGTCCAAAGCATCCCCGGATGGCGAGGCCGCCGGAATAAAGTGAATGGATGAATAACCTCGCACTGCATGGCAGCTTCATGGTAGGCCGTGCATTAGCAGTGGGCCTGCAGCGTGGGGGCAGGTGGGGGCGCGGGTTGGGGACATGTGTACTGCCCGTACTATCTACCGGCCTGAGTATGATCCAGCGATTGCGTGTTGCAGGGTGCGCGTACAACCGCATTGACTATGCATGCACCAGCAGTACGGATGCATGTTGCAGTTGCAACAGCATCATCAGAAAACCAAGTACGTCGTCACCGCAGCATTTCCACCCCAGTATTTCCCCAAAACCAGGTGCAATACCAAAATGCTCAGGGCGAGTCCCACCTCACTGCTGGGACCAGTGTACGCGTTGGGGTGTGCGCATCCCAATGGGCAACGGACACTATTGGAATGAATGACATGCAACAAGCAGCGGCGCCGGCAGCAATTGCAATTAAACACCGTATCGACAGGTGCAGTTAAAACCCACAGGCGCGGTCCTCTCCTTATCCTCCTTATATTCCGCACCCAGTTCCCACACAGTACGCCCTGTCGCACCAAGCCATCAAGGCGGCACCCTGAAACTCACCAGCTTCCGGTCGGGGTAGTAGTGTGCAGTGCATGCTGTATTCCTGGTAATCCTCACATGCAAACTCGTTTAGAAAATGACGCTCACTGCGCATCCATGCAAATGACCATGCACTTCAACCCGCGCAACGATAGCCGCATAAAACTGTCCATGGACAATCGCATGGACATTGCAGGGCCTGCATGAGCGAGTGTTGACCAACGCATGTTGAACGCTATGGGTCGTACTGCATGCACAGCCGCTTGCAGCGGTGCATGGTGGCGCTAAGGTATGCTGCGAACTGGCATGGATGCTTGAAATCGATGTACACTGAATGGGAAATCGCAGTCACACTGCTCCTCCTCCGGATTTCATGGCAGATGCGTCTAGCGCCAGCTGTGGATGCTCCGGTGGCGTTGCACAGTTGCCTGTACCTTATGCTTGTGCTGCTGGTGCACCTGTCAAGATGCCTGTACTATGGAACTCGAAAAGTCAGGGCGGTACGCAGTGAGTGGAACCCATATCATCTCATCGATGAGCATACACCGGATTGACACTCCCACTGCCACTCTCACTGCCACCCCTACTGCCACTCTCACTGCCACCCCTACTGCCACCTCTTACATGCTATCACCACCCATCGCCAACCCCCCCACCACCACCACGATCACTGCGCCTGCCACCGCCACGGCTGGGTGCATTTGTCTTCAGCCACTCCGTCAGCGTCGTGGTGCGGCTTGAAACGCAAGCGCCGGGGCTCCTCGCAGTTGCTGTGTTGCTGAAGCACCTGCCCAGCAGGCCTGCCTGCTGCCTCAGATGCCGCCATCTACCGACATGGCGGGCGGCTTCAGCCTGACAACAACAACATCTGCCGATATTCTATCTGCCGTGCACGGCGCTGCTACAGCCTAGCATCGCCATGGCAGGAGTAGCCGCAACAACGCCCACTGCTGCTGGCTTCAGATCAGCCAGCTCGCTGTCCCCGGCCGAAACGGACATCACTGCCGCTGCCACTGCCGCCGCAAGGGCCGGGTCCACTGCGTCAATACGCGGGCTGCCAGTGCTGTCCGCCTTGCAGGCGACGCAGGGTCCTGGCGCTAATGCCGTTCCCCCGTCGGGAGAAGGATCCAGCGTTGGCCGCACCTTACGCTCTGCCATAATGTGAGCACCTGAGACAGGAGCTGAATATCCTGACATGGGGTCGGTCGCGGATTGTACCAGCGCATGGCTCGCCCTGGTGCTAACGTCTGTCCATGACTGCATGGGTTGGGCAGCGCCTCCAGAGCTGAAACGCACGAAGCGAAGCCTTGCATTGTTGCCCTGCGTTGAGATATTGCCTGTGGATTGCCTGGCTGTCCCGTGTATCGCTCTTGACGTGGCCAGGTTGCCCCCAATGGTAAACACCGCCCACGGCACAGTATCATCAGTGTCAGCCAGACTAGCTGACGGGCTACCCCCTGGAGTGCTGTGATGCCCGGCAGCCGACTCCCATCCACCAATCTCAACGCCGCTGTGGCCTTCATGGCCATTCGGTGCGCCGCGCGGAGCGCGCTCAATAAACGGTTCAGGCTTACAGCTGAAGGATGAGGCAGCCAGGGGCTGGACAGGCCCCAAATGCAGCTGTTGGGCCCCTACAGCGGCAGGCAGGCGAACCCTCGTGCATTGCTGTTTCCGGTTCATCCCCTCGCCCGCATCGCCTTCCTCACATGCTTTGCCCTGTGGTTGTGCCTGAACAAGTGGTGTAGAGGACAGTTCGGGCTGCAGCCAAGAGCTGCCGGCAGTACGCAAGCGCAAGTCGCACGTCACGCCTTGGCTGGAAGGGCTGCCGCCGGTGCAGTAGTGAGCATCGTGAGCGGCAGCAGCTGATGCGTTGTCTCCGCAGCCGCCGGTTTGGCTCTGGCCGCACGCTGGTCGCCTGGGCCCCGCTAGCCTCGGCACGACGCTACCAACAGGCCATTGGGATGCGGTCAATCCCGAACCTGGGCTGCATGGAATTCCTAGCTGTACGGATGTTGTACTGCCGCCAACATGTGCTGGCTCGCTTGCAGCAGCCCTTTGGCAGGAGGCTGCAGGAGCGGCCGGAGCGTCTCTGCCATAATAGGCTGTGCTGCTCGCACGGAAGTGCTCCGGCACATGAGTTGGCTGCCGCCGCCAATGCAGGCCCCCCTGAGCTCCGGGCTGCATTTCAACGCCCACATCCCATGCCTGCTGCTGCTGCTGCTGCTGCTGCTGCTGCTGCTGCTGCTCCCGCAGCGCCAAGCTCGAGGCCGGCACGATGTCCCTAAGTCGTGCACGCTGCCGCTGCTGTTGATGCCGCCGCATCGAGACTCCCGGCCTCTCCAGTCTTGGCAGCGCATTGGCGTTAGGCAGCTTGTGAGCACCACCGGCACTTGCTTGAGGGAACGTGAGCTCGGTGAAGCGCGACGCTGCCGCACTAGGCTTGTGCATCTCTTCTCCACCAGGCGGCCCCAGCGTGGGGTGACACTGTGGCAGGCTGCACAGGACTGGGCTGATCGGACGGGGCATTGAAGCTTCCGCAGCGGCAGTCATGGCGAGGCGGAACACCGCCCCTGGACTGATGCTCGCCACCTCCCCTGGACTGATGCGCGCCACCTCTGGACTGATGCGCGCCGCCTCCCCTGGACTGATGCGCACCACGCACTGCGGTTGGTCCGGCTGGTTCGCAACGGACCCAAGCGGCCAAAGCGAATTGCACTTGGTAGTGCTGGCCACCAGGTTCCTTGCGTCACCTCGTGTTGAAGGGGGGCCAGCATGATCGCGGGCAACACCCCTGGCTTCAAGTGTGGCCACACAGCTGCCTTGGGGCCTGGCAGGCATGCCGCCGCTGCCGGACAGGCTCATATTACTGCTGCCGAGCAACATTCCGCTGTTGAAGCCAAGCAGGGGTTGATTGGTCGGGTCATTCACCTCCAGAGCACCGCAAGGCAACGATGGTGGTCCCGACAACACCTCGGCCATGACGCACTTGGGGACGGCGGTGCGCAGCGGGTGCTGTGCCACTGCCGCAAGCTGCTGCTGTTGCTGCCGCAGCCGCGGTGACCCGCTGGGCGACCGGCGAATGTGGTCATCGTCTTTGTCGCCGCTGCTGATGCTGCTGTCGAGCAACGCAACGCTTGCCGCCGTCATACCGGACGCACCTGCACTCCAGCTTGTGGCCGCAGATCCGCCAGGAGCTGCCGCAGCGCGCCTGGGCGTGTATCTGCTGGAGGCACGCCTGGTTCGGTGCCTGACGCTGTTACTGTGACCATCCCTGGCATGGCAGTTCACAAGCTGGGCGCTGCTGCTCTGCTGCAGGCCAAAGGCATCGCCCGGGGGCCTGCCAATGTTGTCAGCAGGCGCTGACGCTCGGCACGACACACCCAGCGCCGCTTCCGCCGAGCAGTCGCTGGCTGCTGTGGGGTCAGCGCGCGGTATGCCATAGTGCACCTCAGCAGCAGCTGACAGCACGTCAGCCCCGCCTGCAGCACTGCACATAGCACCAGCGCGGCGACGGGTGTGGACGTGCGCTGGTGCTTGAACAACAGCATCCTCAGTGCGTGGGCTTGATGAATCGTGACTGAGGGCAACGACCTCAGCAGGGACAGATAACAGGAAGCTGCCCGATGGGGCGATGGGGTCTGCCGGCGTTGGAACTTCCTGGGCCATTGCCATCGCGTCTCGCGGTTGCTGCGGCGGCAGCGGCTGCGGTGGCTGCAATTCTTGCTGCTGCTGCTGGGCAGCCGGGGAAGCGAGCGCCTCCTTTGCCAATGAAGGCGGCTGCCGAAGGCGGGTAGTGCTGGCATGCGGGTAAAGTGATTCCAGGGCTGTACCCTTCACCAGGTGTGCAACGTCTGAAAAGAATGGGTGTGCTAGCAGCTCGCGTGCAGTTGGTCGGGCTCTGGGGTCAACCCGAAGGCAGGCCTCGAGCAGCTGCAACAACGGGCCCCCCAGCTGAAGGGGGAGGAGCGTGGTTAGCGGACGCTGGTCCGTTGGGAGCTTCAGGGCGTCCGAGAGCCGAGGGTCGTGGCAGACACGCCACATCTGCTGCTGCGTCAGACTGCCGCGGCAGCGCATGATAAGGAAGAGCTGGTCGATGGTGGAGGACCCGGGGAACAGCGGGCGGCCGGTGGCGAGCTCTGCCAGGCAACACCCGAGCGACCATATGTCTGCAGCGGGGCCGTAGTGGTCGCCCACAAGCACCTCCGGGGCTCGATACCTGGTCCCAGGATTCGAATGTGCGTGGGGCATAGCGGAACAAGCAATTGGTAAGAAGGACCGGTTTATGGAATGCAGACCAGCATGCTGCATTGCTGCAGCCACAACACGTGCATTGAATCCAATCAACAAAGTCTGCATGCAGCCTGCATGCAAGCCCGGCCAACTTAAATCGATATGAAATGAAGACCACCAACCGCATCTCTCATCTTCATCTCCATCGCTTCCAGCCATTCTCATGCCGTGCGCTCCCTCTCTTCTGTGTTTGCTGCTAAGCGTTTCATGGAGCACCAGCATACTTGCGGCTGCATGATCACCCCCCCCCTGGCTCCTTGCATGCGGTCTCGTGGTAGGGTGCTGCATTTCATGCTGCCCCTTCCTCAATGCTTACGCAGTGTGCGCCTTGCGCCCTGTGTAGCCACCTTACTTTACTTTACATCAGCTCAGGAACGCAACCGAGGCGAGCTGGTCGCTGGGACCATACGGAAAAATGACGGTTGTTGCGTGCCCGGGCGTGCCCTCCCCGCCTCATTTGGCTCGTGGCCAAAACATCGTAACGTCCTGCCAGCACTTATGGAATGTACTGGCTTGCTGGGGCTTCTGAAATTTCAGAGTGGCCGTGCAAGCAGCTGACTCACCATCGCGTCACTACGTAGGACGACATCTGAGCTGCGTCTCGGAGTCCCAACTCCGTGTGCCGCGCGAAACCGAAGTCACACAGCTTCACCACTCCATCACGCGTCAGCAATATGTTGGCAGGTTTTATGTCCCTGTGTACCACCTATGACGGCGGCAAAACACGGGGCAACAAGCAAGGTTACCGCATTACAGAACCACATCGAGGTCCTGCAATAAGCAAGACAGCGCAGCTAGCTATTGAACGGAGGCATGACTCGCAAGACTCCGCGCTCACCAATCGGAACTGGTTGAAATACAAAACAGCTGACAAGTGTCCCGTCAGCTGAAACCGCACCTCGCTGCGCTCACCTTCATCCCATTCATATGGACAAGCCACTGTGAGAGCTGCCAGGCAATAAGCTTCATGGTGATGGTTGGGAAGCCTGTAGGGAAGCGTTGCAACTCCTGCACAGCGGCACGTATGAGATTTACGTCTGTGCAGCCTGCATGCTGGACAGGTTTCTGAAGCTCAGGTACACGTCAACCACTTTATCAGGTGGACCTGAGGTAGCATACCTGAAATGCGCTCCTCTCAACAAACTCAAGTACAAGGTAGACCCTGCCTGTGCGGCTCTTGAACGCCTCGAGCAGTCGGACCACGTTGGGATGTTGGATTTGCCGTAAAATACAAACCTCGCGAAGAGCGAGGCGCATAATCTGCAACACATGAGATTCTAGGGCAGCTTACATTATGTGCGGTTCGCAAAGCGGCGGGCCTGTCCCGCAGAATACAGCTGAACGGCCAACGGCCGCAGCCGTAGCGTTGCCTCAGACTCTCAAGCGCCTCCTCACCTCTGTGTCTTCATGCGCCTGCTTAAAGCCTTTGACTGCTACAATGCCACCCGTTGTCTTGTCCTTGCATCGCCACACATACCCATAAGCGCCTGCAGTGAAACAGGCAATCAACTGCGCCCTTCCAGGCAGTGCGCCGACAGCTGTCCATGGAAAGGGAGTGTGCAAGGCAAACAATACAACACAACATGTGCTACAGAAAAATCGCTGCTCATCCAGGGAACGCTCTGTTTGAGTGCCATGCTGGCAATTATGCTGACGCCCCTGGGAAAACCCACCCTCTCCAATGGTTGCCAAGTACTCAAAGTTCTGCATAGCCAGCACAAACACATCAGGAAAGGGAAAAGGAGTCTGTGGCGAGCCCAAACATCTCTGTGAAAGTCACGGTGTGAAGTGTGTTTCCCAATACAGGGCAGATACGTACAGGGTAGCCAACCAGCAGGACAACGCGCTACGCCACAAGCACTGATGCTAACCATAGAGAGAAGCTTCTGGCTCGTTCGGTCGTGGTAGAGTGCAAGCACGCAAATGCAGCGTTCTGCCACCACCTTTATGTGTGGTTCGTTGTGCGTGGCTGCAAACCCCCCACAAGCTGTGCACTACTAGGGAAGCTCACCTCCATGGCGCGTAGGCTCTATCTCTCCCCATGATTACATGCAAGCTATCCGAAGCTGCAGCGGAAGCCAACGAGCAGGTGTTATGGGCCGGGCCGTACGGACTGATCATGAAATGATCATGAACCACTTGGTGAACCACTTGGTGAACCCTCAAACAGTGCTCGCCAAGGGACTTCCCAGTACTTCTGTGTGCGGAGTTCCTTGAACACAGTACTATACCAGCTGCAGTTCACCAAACAGCAAGCCAGGCAGCAGCAGCTATGAGCCCCTGCGAACGAAGGCGAGTCCCCCTACCGTGATTGATGCGACATTCCTCATCAGGAGTCATAAGGCACAAATTGTGTTCAATGCGGAAGATGAGGATTCGCTGCATTCCCATAACCATACTTAATCCAGACTTGGGAAGGCTGCACTCCTGCTGGGGCTGATTCTGGGGCTTGACCCTCCACGCCCACACCT
>BDDA01000330.1:84175-101699 GCA_001662385.1 Chlamydomonas asymmetrica | reverse complement strand
GAAATCGACCGATCTGAAGATGAATACTCAAATGCACGGGATGTGACGCAAAAGTGCGGTGTGTAGTCCCCCCCTCTTTCCCGTGAGTCATTCCATCCCCATTAGGTTCAAATGTATCTGCTTGAACCCTAGAACTCTGAAGTGCTGATCACACATGGCACGAATGCACATGCACAGCAGCACTGGCTGCAGCGTCACCGCTTATCACTTTGCCGCCGCTATCTCTGCCACTACCGCGCCAAACTGCGGCACACCTGCCTGCCTGTGCCTTGCTACTCCGTACAGTACAAGGTGCGTACTTTCCACTCTACTCCCCCGTGTGCAATGCCAATCAGCCAGTGCCATCCAGTAGTCCAACAGGCCAGTAATACAAGACACCAGTAATCCAAGAGTCGCGCTGCTGGTGGACGGGCGCCAGCTGACTGCAGTCCAGTAATCCAATACTCCAGTAATCCAAGAGCCCAGCACCTCGTATAGCCCATGGTGGGTAGAAGCCGGCAGATGGCGACGGTCCACCAGCGCGAGGCGCACCTGGCCGCTGCCCAGCCGTGCTGGCAGGTAGCTTCTCGTTTCAGATTAACGGCGTGGCCGAGCCGGCGGGAGTACTTGCCGAGTGGTTGCTTGTTTAGCGGTCAGAGGCTGGCGGGGTCCTGCTCCTGGTGTTGGTGCTGGTGGAGGTGGTGGTGGTGGTGGCACTGCTGGCGCTGATGATGCCAGCGCCTGAGAGGAGGCGGCACAGTGCGTGCACCAGCTGTGCTGCGGAGGGGCGCTTGAGGGGGTCGTGCTGCCAGCAGCAAGTGGCCAGGGACCTGAAGCGCAACACGCATCAGCATCGTGCACCCGATTCGTTGATTCGAGGGCCCCAAATGGCGAATCGTGAAACCCTGGGGCAAGCAACCTTGGTGCAACCGCATGGGCTGCATATATCGAGCATCGCCAATCACCAGTGTGAGCATTGACAGGACGGTGGAAACCTATAGCCACATGCGTGCAGGCAGTGACTAACAACGGCACGCAAACAGCCACCGTGATGGTGCTTGGACAGCCTAGACACGATACGCATGGCACTCGTAGGTGGTTTTCATGCGGGTGGATTGGCGCAGCGCATTGTGCAGAGGCCAAGTGCTCGAGACAAACACAACAAGGCCAGCGTTCATGGTACTGGGATCGGGAGTGGCATCGGGAGTGGCATCGGTACTGGCACTGGTGCTGGGGTTGGCGGCGGTACTGGGAGAGGTAAGTACGAGGCTTACACAAAGGCAAACGGAGCGCCCGGAGGGAACGTAGGGCGCAGGCCATGGGTCACCACCTGCAGCAGCAGCAGCGTTTGCAGGGCACGCGCAAGTGGCACCGGCAGCACCAAAACATGTCAATTAAGCAACGTAGCTGCATGAGCCTTCGTTCCACTGTAGGATCCCTCGCAGTGTGGGCGGCCCAGACTGTGCGGTGCGATGCAGTACCTCACTATGCGTAATGTGTGTGCGCATTGAGTTCCACGCGTGGCGGTGGTGGCGGCAGCAGGGGGATACGCGTGTTGCGCTGTTCGCAAGGAAGGCAGAGTCTCCCTTGACTGATTGGCTTGCAAGGTGCATGCTTTCTGTGTGGCAAAGACGCACGCGCTCAAGGCAAGCGGTGAACGCATCCACCACGTCCTTGCCTGCTCCTGCATGCAAGCGGCGTGCATGCGTTGTGGAGTGCGGCGGACGGATGCAGGTGGTAGATGGATGCATGCTCCCAACACAAGCGCATGCTGCGTTACGCATGCTACCCTGCATGCTGCACGCTGCGTTGTGTTTTGGCCCCAGCTGGGATCCGTGGTGTGGCTAGGCGTGCAGGTGGAGGTATCTGGTGTGCTAGGGTCCAGGGTTTGGGTGTATGATTTATGGTTTAGGGTTGTCCTCACCGCCTGGGGGATGTCGTTTGTGCGCAGGTGCGGGTACACGCTGCGAACGGCATGGCCGGTGTACAGCGAGCACATGGTGATGCCAAACGCGTACACGTCAATGCTGGCGCCCAGTGAGCTTCCTGGAAGCCAGGGACAACAGTAATTGCATCAAGGATGTTACAAGTTACATTTGATAAGTTGGAGTGTGCACCCAAGTAGTACTGATCTTACAAGTTACAAGCTGGAGTGTAGAGCAGTCAAGTAGGGTAGTCGTGTTCATACGGTGCATTGGGATGAACGCAACACGCCAATAGCTGTCATGCCTTGCGACTGCGGGCATGGTCAGTCCGCGGCTAGAGGGGAGCGTTGGGTTCGGCTAGACAGCTCCCAACTGTGTAGAAACCCAAAGCTGAAACGGCTGTCGTGGGTCTGCTGGACACCACGCACGCTCATTGCTGTAGCCTGCGCCTGTGATGGCTAGCCTAACGTGCAGAAGCTGCCACAGCGTCACATGTCACGGTGTCACATGTGCTCTGCCGTCGGTATACCGTACAGTTGTGAACTACCGTCTGTGAATTCCTGTGAACTCGTGTGGCAAGTAACTGCTTGCAGCGCGGATGCTGTACTCTCATGTATGGATCATTAATCACGCAGATACAAGTACATGCAGATATGTATGTACCGTATACAAGCGCATACGCACCTTTGACAAACAGCTCCGGAGCCACTGACAACATGGACGGTGGGTTGAGCGGCCAAGAGGCAGAGGGACAGGGAGGGGCGGAAGAAGCATCGCGGTACATTTGTGGGGCTGATGGGTGATCGAGAGGCATGCAGGGGAGTTCTCGTGGGGCCGTGCAGTGTGCATATGCATATGCGTAGGAATAGAGGCTGCGCCTGACGATGATGTGCAAGGTACATGTCCATTGTGTGTGTCGGTGGCGTGCTGAAGGATTGCAGTTGCCGCGATGCACGTGAACAGCGTACAGGAGAGCAATTGCATGCATTGGTTGGCTTCCAGATGCGCCCACTTGCAGCATGTGCACATACATGAGCCAATGCTCAGTGCGCTGATGGCTAGAGCCAGACAAGCGGGGTGGGCGCACACGCATGCCGGACGGATGCCATAGAGGTATGCATCTGTCAGGCTTGCACCTGTCCAGCTAGCTTTGCTGCTGAGCCTATCTAGTTTTGAAGCCCGCGGTGCAAGCTGGCTGCATGCATGCGGGATGCATGCGGGGTGCATGCGGGATGCATGCGGGATGCATGCGGGATGCATGCGGGGTGCATGCGGGGTGCATGCGGGATGCATGCGGGGTGCATGCGGGATGCATGCGGGATGCATGCGGGATGCATGCGGGATGCATGCGGGGTGCATGCGGGATGCATGCGGGATGCATGCCGCCAAGGGACTCACTGAATGAGATGGTGCCGCTGGCATCTTGCGAGCTGAAGCCGGGCTGTCCGCCCGGGCCCTTGCCCGGCGTAAGCATGTGGGCGAAGCCAAAGTCGGCGAGTTTGGCGGCGAAGCCACGAGAGTTGCGCGAGGATGACCTGGATATACACACACGCACACGCGAGGATGACCTGGATGTACAAGCACACACACACACATGCGCGTGCGCACACGAGCGCAACGAGCACACATCTGCGCATCGGGCCACACATCTGATGTGACGTCACACCCTGACGCATACGCATACGCAGATCACCCCGCTGCATATGGCCCCACCGGAAGACAGCAGCATCCGCATGGGTGCTCTTTCCGACACTGCACCACGCACCTGCCAGAGCGGCAAAGCTGGTGGTGGCAGTGCAGTGCAGTGCCGATGACGCAACCCGTGGTCCCGCATCCGCCACCCCTTACTAGCACCCAACCCGTAGTAGCGGCCAACTCGTAGTAACCGCAAAGTAACCGCCGCCTGATGCGTACTGCTTCCTGCTTACTTGAGCAGGATGTTGGCGGGCTTGACGTCCCCATGAGCAATGTTCAGGCTGTGCAGGTGGCGCAGCGCCAGCGCCACCTCCATCAGCGTGAGCACCAGCGCCTGCACGCACGCCAACACGCCACTCCTGTGCGCTCGCGCACGCAATGCCGTGTTGTTCTGTGCTGTGCTGTGCTATGATGTGTGGCTGCTGTAGGCGCGTGGCGGTGTGGCGGGGCAAGTGCGTGAGGGAGGTGAGCATCCTACCCGCCCCGTGCTAGTACGCCTGCTGGGTTAGGGGAGGGCCCAAACCAAGCTGAGGTGGGCCCATGCAAAGCATGACGCACGTTTGCACAGGAGCACCACTAAGATGCAAGATACATGAAAGGAGTCCCATCCGTCACAGGCAAGGCTGCATTCCCACGCGGGGCGCCGCCAGCCCCTGGCAGGCTCACACACCTTCACACCTTGACACACCTTCACACCTTCACACACCTTCATGTTCATACACATGTTCACACACCTTCATGTTCACACACCTTGATGGTCATACGCATGTTCACACACCTTCATGTTCATACGCATGTTCACACCTACCTTCATGTTCATCCGCGTCGATGTGCCGACCCATGGGTTTGTCGTCGGGTGGTAGGGCGCTTTGCACAGGAACACGTTGCCAGCCACTGCTCGGTCCAGGCCTCCCAGGTCCGCATACTCCATCACCAGCGCCAGGCACACCTTGGAGGTCTCAGACGGGGCATCACCTGCAGGTGACACGCGTACGGTCACACGGTAGTTCTGGTATGGTATGTTACATCAAATACATCAGGAGTTATGAGCGTTGTGTTGAGCCCCGGTGTTGTGGACGGAGAGTCATGTGCAGGGGCACATGGGAAGCATTCCAAAAACCGGTGGCCTGTTGACAGGTTTCCGTTGTCGCAACACCCAGCTACCGTTTCTACTGCGCAGGTCATCCGGGGTTCCGGAAGCGTGTGCATGCGCGGGTGCAAGGCACAGAACTACGATTGTTACCTCTGGCATGCGCGCGGAGTGTTGCTTTGCTTACTTGGGGCCCTGCTGCTGGCGTCCACGGCCACCAGGCGGATGCCGGACGCCACGCGTGCGTCCTCCACCAGCCTCACGCGCGTGTGGTGCGAGTAGACCTGCAGCAGGCAGGGGTGGTGGATGGTGCTGCACACAGCCAGCTCCATGGCGGCACGCTCCACCAAGCGGCGCGCCCTGAGCCGCCGCATCGCAACCTCCGGCGCCTCCGCAACCTCCTCCCCCGTTGCCGTGTGATGATCAACTCGCTCCCTGTGACGGCCCTCGCCAGCGCCACCAGCAGGCGCGCCGCCGCTTGCACCTGCGGCTGCTGCAGCAGTGCAGGGCGCTGTCCCAGCGGGCAGCCCGGGCACAGCCGTGGTGGCTGCGTGAGCAGGAGCAGCAGGGCTCTCGGGGCAAACATCTTCGCCCGCAGCGTCTGGGACTGATGCTGGTGTTGCCGGAGCAGGGTAGTCGAACACCTGCGTGTGTTTGGTGCGCAAGCGAGGGTGGCGCTGTTGGCCTGCGCTGTTGGCCTGTGCCCACGCTGCAGCCACATGCCGCAAGCAGAAATGACAAGCTGATATGGCCTGTTGATAACATTCTCGTGCATGCGTTGGTGATCATGCTCATGCTCCACTGCCTTTCGGTGTGGCGTGCGTATATGTACGGTAGGAAGAAGAGTAAGAAAAAAGCATCATTTTGCACGTAGGAGGTATAGCGATGCCATGATGGGCTCAGCCTGTGTGAGATGTGTTGGTAGCTAACCGTTGCGTGTGTGGCACTCGTTTGTCTGATGGCGCACTACAGCCTAGAAGCGCGTTGAATGCATCATGGACCGTAGGCAGTGCCAGCACGCAGTTTGGCGTGCATGCATAGCCTGGCCTGTCCCCAGCCACGGAGTGAACTGGCCCTACAAGTGCTAGCATAAGGCCATTACATGTACAGGTAACGAGAGTGTTGACCGCCATATCCAAATAGCGGTACGTGCAGGTAGCGGTGCGGCCAGCAGTACAGGTAGAGGTACGGGCAGCAGTACAGGTAGCGGTATCACGCACCTTGACCGCGACGTCCAAGCCCCACTGCTTGGCCCTGAGCACCACCCCGCCGCCGCCCCTCCCCTGGAGATGCGCCAGCTCCAAGAACTCCAGGTCAGCAGCCTGATGCAGCGCGCTGCGCTCAGACAGGGACGGCGCGCCCCAGCAGGGCGCGGTGATGCCGCTGCCGCCGCCGCCGCCGCCGCTCGCCCGGCTCTCTGCGTTGAGCGCCGCCCCAAACGCGGCGGTGATGGCGTCGTGCAGGACCTCCACATGCGTCTGAATGGGAAGGAGGAGCAATGCAATTCAGAGGGCGCCGAGGTTTAGGGTTTAGGGTTGAAGGTTAGGGTTTAGGGTTTAGGGTTTAGGGCTCTGCAGGACGTGTCCATGTCCCCTGTGATCATTTAATGTGTGCGGCATTGCAGGCGAGTGCGTGCACCCCGCACAGCAAACAGGGCTGCTGTGAGGCTGACAAGGATCATGCAGAAGCATGTGCGAAACTCAAAACACGGAAAGCGCCCGTATGAGGTGGAGAGGTTGAGTTCATCCCGAGTTCATCACCACGCATTGTTCAGCCTAAAGCGCGCTGCATTGCTTGTTTGTGTGAGGCTTGTGTGAGGCTGTTTGAGGTACACATTTACCAAGTAAACGCAGGGGGCACAGGCGGCGGTTTTCCAGCTACGGTGCTCACCACACATCAATCAACCACTGATTGGGCCATCAGACCCATGCGCCCGCCGAAACTTGCGAATAGGCAGAAAGAAGAAAGGAAGGGCCCTGGCCTGGCCTGGGGAACCGTTTGTGACTCAATGAGGCGGCGTCGCAGCCATGGACGATGCGGTGTGCCTATGCCAGCCACAACATGCATGCCACGCATGACCCAACAGGCAACGCTCTGCAAACCATGCCCCGACACATTTTGCACCGCCAACCAGACAACAGCCCACGCCCACCCGATTTCCACGGCAGCATGGCTGATGAGGTTGTTACTCGTGATATTTGTATGTGGCTTGCTCACACTACACTGACCTGTAGCGCGGTCTCCCCCTCAGTGTCTGCCAGCTCCACCACGACGCTCTCTGTGGTGGGCGGCAGCGGGCCACACGACTGCGCGTGCGATAGCCTTGAGCCATGGAGACGGGTCTGAGCCGGGGGAGGGGGGGCGGGGGGTAGGGCAGGGGGCAAGAGCGGGCGGAGAGTATCAACGGCGGCTAGCAGCGGCAGAGGGTGAATTGTACTTTGCGCCTTGGAGTTGCAAAATGGTGTGTGTCCCGGCCGGGTGTCATCGAAACCAAAGCCGCGTACACAAGATCATGCTAAGAGCTAGAGAGCGAAGACTAGGGTTTCCCTAACCCCTCAGACGATAACTCCTGACCCTCCAAGACACGCCTCTGAGGTGTGCATGGGCCGCGAGCTCTGCGTGACTGATTGGCTGACTTCACATCACTTGGCCGATCAGGCCATTCATGGATGGGTTTAGCGGCCATGAAGTTGCATGCGTGTGTGCGTGCGTGCATGTGTGCGTTCGTGCGTGTGTGCATGTGCGTGCGTACGTGCGTGCGTGTCATTCTGTCACTGGCAAGTTCTCACCCAGCCCCCATTCAAGAGCCGGAGCAAGGCCTGCATGTCTGAAGTTGCGAATGCAGCATTTTGCACATGCATGCATGCGGTGCGCCGGCTCCCCACCTTGAGGGAGAGGGAGCGTGACGACATCACCCAGACCAGTGCAGCCAGAGGCTCAGATCCGGGACAGGGCATTGCGTGCAGTAGGACGCCATCCCGCGCGGCAGCGCACGCATCATCAAGTGGCTCGACATTACGCCGCTCTGCACGCCGCTGGTGGTGCGCCCGTCGGGGCTGTCAAAGGGCTCGCCTTCTGTCAGCAGCATGGACCACCAGCTGCCTTGGCTTTGGCGCATGTCCCTCACGCCGGCGTGGACGCGGGAGCTGCCGTCCGGAGTGGTGGTCATCATGGCTGTCGGCGTCGTGGATGTCTGCCAGCCGGTGCCGGCGGCGCTGCCGGCGGTGCCCTCCTCCCTGCGCGAGCTGCCGGCTGCATTACCCAGCGTCACGTTCACCACCCTCGGCAGTGCGGCCGCCACGACATCGTTGAACGAGCCTAGCAAGCCGAACATGCGCGCGTGCTGCGGCGATGGGCGCTGCTGCCGATGGCCAATCGCCGACTCAGTCTCGAGCGCAAACGCCGCCATGGGTCCGCCTCTGCGTTCCTCGCCCTGCTGCTGCTGCTGCTGCTGCTGCTGCTGCTGCTGCTGCTTCACCAGCTTGCGGAGGAGCTCGGCGCCCCCCACCTCAGCCGTGTCTCCATCCCTGGACTCATTTCTGGAAAGCCCGTTGTGCCTCCTGAACGGCCCGACACCGGCAGCAGTGCTGGCATGATTCATGCGCGAGCCCTGGCGGGACCACGTTGCCTTGGTGCCTCCGAACAGCCCCTTGGCGCTGCCGCTCATCCCGGCACCAGCTCCGGAACCCACATATCCAGGCGTGGAGGCCGACGCCACCGCCAATGCCACGGCAGCAGCTGCTGCTGCGTGCGAGGGGCTTCTGGGGCTAATGGGTTCAGCAGTGGTGGCAACATGCCCGCTCGTGTGGTGGGAAGGCGACTGCATGCGATATGATGCCGAGGGCGAGCCTGGCGGGCCGGCCTCCAGCAACGCCGAGCCAAACGCTCTTCTGTCCGCACCGGGAGTTGAGCCCTCACCGCGTGCACCGACGTGTACAAGGCCCAGATCGAGGTCAGCATCGCAGTGGTGGTTTGAGGCGGCGCGCAGCTTGGGCAGGCTGAGCGACAGCTGCACGGGCGTCGAGGTGCCGCTGGCGGTGGTGCCACGCGCAGCGGCCAGCAGCACGCGCACGTCGGCGTGTAGATCGCCAGTGAGCCGCGCCGCCACGCATGACGCCATCGCCTGGAGTGCAAGCAAAAATAGAAAAAATATAAGGCATCACCGGCAGCCGACGAGCCATGAGTCCCAGACCCACGCTGGGCAGCACACCTGCGTATAACGTTGCTGTGCACGGGTGATGCCGTTTCGCAGCAGCGCTGGAAGGCGGCACAGCAGCGCGTAACTTGGTCGTTTACTCGTTTCCGAGAATGAAGTCCACCGATGTCCACGTTCACGTTGAGTGCGCTACACGGGCTTTCCAAGGGCATGCCTTCTGCCTTGACTTTGGTGTGCAATTCACACGAGGTTTGCAGTATTTGCGCGCAGAATCCCCGACAGGCCCAGCTAGCGTGCTGCATTCACTCGCCATGCACACACGCGCCTGCAGGAAGATCTTAACATCCTGCTGGATAGCGTCCAGCAGCCTTTGCGGCAGCGGCTGGCCGCAGTACAGGTAGACCCCTAGTGCAGGGCCAGCAGCAGCGCCTGCGGCGCTGCCCACTGCACCCATCGCATCACGGCTGGGCGCACGCAGGTTCTCCTGGAAGCTCATGGCGCACAATATGAGCGAGCCGGGCACGTGCGCTGCACCGATGGGGCCCCTCGGCGCACTTCCGTTGTGCGCGGCCGGTGGCACCAGCAGCTGCTTCGGGACAGCACTTGTACCACCTGCACTGGACGCGTTGTCCATCGTTATGGCTGCAGAGGAATGTCTGCTGGCGCTGCCTGCAGCCTGGACTGCATGATCCTGCTGCTGCTGCTGCTGCTGCTGCTGCTGCTGCTGCTGCTGCTGCTTGCAACGTGCCTTTGAGCCTGCTGGCGGTGGCAGCAGCAGGAGGTCCTTGGCGGAAAAGCCATAGGCACGCACGTGAGCGCAGCAGTCTTGTACCACCATGCCTGTGACCTGCACAGCATCGGTGAGCACGTGCGCGTGCAGTGATCCCTCGGCATGGGTGTAGAAGAGCATGACGCACCAGGCACTGGACCGGCATGATCACGACATGGCTCTGCATGGCACCGCCGTGCGGTCACTGACGCACAGCGCAAGAAAACCGGCGATGCCAGCCAGGACTGACTGATGAATGATGAGCCATGGCAACGGGCGTCGTGCTTGTGTGCGCACACATGTGGATGTACACAGTGCAGCGGTGTCCTGTACGCTCTGCCAGCCAGCCAAAGACCAAAGGCCGCCCTTGAGCGGGGGTCAGAGAAGCCACACATGAACATGTACCACGTACACACAGCACACAGCACACATGTACCACGTACACACAGCACACAGCACACATGTACCACGTACACACAGCACACAGCACACATGTACCACGTACACACAGCACACAGCACACAGCACACATGAACATGTACCACGTACACACAGCACACTGCACATGCAGTACCATCGCGCGGCCTTGGGCCTGTGGCTGGCCGGCCGAGTGTAAATGACAACAACTTGTATGCAGTAGGCAACCGTGCGGCTGGCTGTGAGCATTGATCACAGGTAATTGCCTGCAGATCAAGCTTGCACACCCCAGAACGCCTTCACTTGTTTTGCCTTGCCATCAGGAAGCAGGCCCCAATCCCATGCATGATGCCTACATACCTGTTGCTGCAGTTGGCGTCGCTCAGGCATTGATGGGGCAACCTGGCTCAGGCACGCGTGCAGCAACGTGTCGGGCAGGCGGAAGCAACGGAGCCCCGCTGCAAGCTGCTGCTGCGACTGCTGTCCCGCAGGCTGCTGTGTCAGGTGGCTGCCGCTGCTGGGCACTGCCAGTTGCTCTGTCAGCGCGACGGTGCTGTCACGGCTCACGCGGCTTGCCACCAGCGCAACAGCGGCCGAGGGTGACCCGCGCACTAATGGCGCGGGCCGAGGCGGGTCCACGCCACGTGACGGGGCTGACGGCTCAGGCAGCTCGGAAAATGCCTTGGACATCTGGAGGCAGGGCTTGCTGTCAGCAGCAGCGCAACCAGCAGGCGTGCATGGCGTGTCCAGCATGAGGGATGCAGATGCCGCCAGGGAGGGCACCAGCGCGATGCAAGCGGTGAGGTCGACATGGTGGCGGGCGCCGGCAAAGCGCGCCACCACGCAACCCAGCCGGCGCAGCAAGTCGCTGAGCGACGCAGCGTGGTTGATCGCCTGCAGCGCGCCGCACAGCTGCAGTGCCGTCCCTTGCGCTCTCTGGTCGCCTCGCCCCAGGCCTTCTCGCTTGCCCACTGCATCGCACACCCCGTTGGGCTGTTCAGCAAGCACGCTTGTGCTGCTGCAAGCCTCTGTGCGTGATGCGTCCCTTGCATCTCCAGCGCCGCCGCTGACGCCCTTCAGGTTTTCGCTGCCATCCGCGGTGTCGTCAGCAAAGAGGGACAGCGAGACGCAGGATGCGACGAAGCACAGCTTGTCCTCGTCAAAAAAAGCGTCCAGGCTCGCAGCAGCACTGCCTTCGGTTCCGCATGTGCTGGCGAATTCGGGCTTGTTGGCACGTCGACCATCGGAGGAGGCGGCGGCGCTGGCGGCACTGATTTGCGGCGGTGAATACGGGGATGGCACCGCCGCGCTAGCCGCGCCTGCGTACACCACCAGCGCCCCCTGCACAGCGTCGCCTCCGACGTTCATGAGCGGGATCGCCGCAAAGTGTGTGAAACCGTAGGTGCGGTGAAGCATGTGCCAGTCTGCGGGCAGCAACATTGCCGGGCATGCCTTGAGCACGGTTGTGGTGGGCGCTGCTGCGCGGAGGTTGACGGGGGGCTGCGTTGCTGGTATTGCCGCCGCGCTGCGTGTCCTGACGCCTGCTGTGACAAGCCCTGCCTCTCCATGCACTGGTGTCCTCAGAATCACTGGCACCTGCAACGAGCAAGCAACGTTGCACGCACATGACGGGCCGTGCATGTCTGTGTGCATCGCAGTGCCAGGGATCCACGGTCCAGCATAAGCCTGCAAGAAGAGCGCTGTCTGTCATACACGAGTCCAGCTCAGAACCTAGCTTGTAACCTTGTGAGAGGCTGAAGTTTATTATCGTGTAAAACGCTGCTTTAGAAAGCGCGACGATGACGTGGCTGGTTCCGACGATGGTTTCGCCGATGTGTTTCCGTATATGCGCCGCGTATGCACGTACAAGATCAGCCTGCTTGCTGAATACACATGTCATATGCCACTTGTGTTTTCGCCTGTAATGCAGTGTCGTTCAAGTCGCTGATGCACACTGTAACGTCTATGCTGCTTGTCTCACCGTGCGCGCTTTACGTTGTCATGTGCATGCTAGGCACGCAGCAAGCAGCAGACCAATGAAAACCAGACAGGTAATAGACAGCTCAGCAGGTTGACGCTGCTTAACAAATCACTGCTTGGCTCGCCTCGGCATACCTCGTTGGCGACCATCAAGTACAAGCTGCGCGAGGGAACAGCAGCACGGTCCACATGTTGGGGTGCTGGCGGCATATCATACCCGCTGTCCACAGAGGTTGGTGCACACCAGAAACGCTGCCCAACGGGCAGGCAGTGTTCCGCGTGCTGGCCTTTGCTGAGTACACACACAAGTTCACGGTGGTCCGCGTCCAGCACCAGCAACCTGCGCCAGCAGTAAGGGTTGCAATTTTAAAAAACGGCCTACAACCAATAAATTAAAGCCCTGTTGCAACATACACATGAACAAGCGAGGCAAATGTCAACGTTGAGCAGCACAGGGGGGGTACGTAGTCTGCGCAAGAACTTGCGCAAGGTCGATCACTTGCAGTGTCGGTGTGCCCTTTTTTTTTTTCCGGGCGGAAAAGGTTACCCAGCGAAGGCTCCGCTGCCGAAGCAACTGGCACGACAGGCAAGCCTGAACCCCAGCTCCCTCAGAAAACCTGGCCAGGACAAGGAGTGTAAGGACAAGGACGGGCGAAAACGGAGACCAAGCGAGGCGAGATAGAGCCACCAAACAAAACAAGCCATGCCAGGGGCAGCAAGCAGCACACGGGCAAGCCAGGAGGAGCAAAGTAGGCCCACAGGCTGTTCGAAGCACGGCGTCGGTGCCAGGCCAGACGGCAATTTGCAGCGCATTGCATGCTGCCCGCCATGACCTCGAGAGGCGAGGAGTCCAGGACTGTGGGTTCACATTTGCTATACCGGCATGAGCTTGCATTTTCTTCGCCACCGTATCAGGTGCCTGTTTTACAGGACGCCTTGCCACTTGGGACAGAGGCGCACAATGTAGCAGTCGGCAGTAGAAATTTGCAATTTACAATTTACTTTTCTCACCCGGCTGAGCAACCAGGGCTTGCACAATAGCTTGCACCTTTCATCAGCAAGCCTTCCACCAGCGCCTGGGCAACAAGAGGAATCGCACTCTGCAGAGGCGTACGCAGCAATGGTGTACTGGATGTGTTGCACCCAATACTCGGGCTTCGGAAACACATGGGTTGAAAGCCGCTACCCAGCTCCAGGCCCTGCGTGCACAGTTCGTTAGAGACAGACAAGGAAGGCTCAGTAAGTGCATTGCATTGGATGCAGTCTTCACTATGTATTTCTTCGCGTTGCACGGAGTGCATGCGGCGCAGGCACCCCGCCCACAAGGTACACCAGGTTGGCTGGTGCAATCTACTTTCACCACATCGCACACCGGGTTTAAATGCAAAACAGCGATTGAGGTCGTGCGATGGGCTGCTGACACAACACACCTTTTGCACGGTCGCTTCCACCGGCCACTCGTTAAATTGCGAGTCCGACACGAGCTCGTTCGCCTCTGCGCGCTTGGCTTGTACGCCTGATGCACCATTGGTGCTACTCGCTGCTGCTCTCGCTGCTGATATGCCTTGTTCCTCCGAGGGTGCAAAGCACCTCTTCAAGCAGCCGAGGGGCATTTCCTCGACCAAGCCGGGTTCGTGCAGTCAAGTGCGTCGAGTGGCTTGCGCGCGAGAGCCGGAGAATGATGACGGTCCGCCAGTCAATCAAGCGCCAGGATTGCGATAAGCGGGAGTTCAAATGTTGCGTTGACGATGGGCGGCCCATCCATCAGCGTCAGCATGTGCATTGAGGGAAGTATTGAACCAGGTGACAACTACACGGGCGGGGACTCGAAATGTCGTTTCAAGCCTCACACCGAACCTGTCGGAGTCAGCTGACAGTCAGTGACATCTTCCTTTTCGTCATCACATACTGGCAAAGAAGGAAGACCGTCATGTTGGCCTGACCCCTATGGGGTCAGTATCCTCTGCGATGGTCCAGAATTGGGGGTGGACACTCTGGTCAAGCATTGCGAACGTCCAGGATGTTGGCACGCGCCTGGCACACGCCTAACACGCCTAAACGGTCGGTGGGAGGTTCGGGTTCCTATAAAGCCTGGGTCGCGCGCTGTGTGCTCAGCAATAGGCTTTTGGTCTGGGCGACGTGCAACCCGCCAAGCGAGTGGCCTGCCTAGATTGGAAGCCATCCGGACAAACTGCAAGGGAGCCAAGCAGCGAGAGCCCAGGAGCACCGAGTGCGAAATTAAACTCTTACCCTATGTTGCAGGCTACGCCTCGCCAGTGAACATCACTGGCGAAGCCGTAGGTGTGAGTTTGCGAGCAAGCCAACGGTATGCACCCGAAAACCTGCCCGAAAACCCTGAGACTGTGCCTTCGCAACGCAGCAAAGTCGCGACGTTGAGTAGCGATACCCAGGTTTGTGAACACGCGCGGGCAGCAAACACAGGTGCGTGAGGCTGATGTCTGCCTGCAGCACAACATGTTGTCAACACCACTGTTGCCTTGCCAGTGCCCTGCCTAGGTTTTGTGCCCGAAGCCTGAGACAGCAGTAAGGCTCTCCTGGACAAGAGTCACAGCTTGCCAAGTCACTGTCACTGAAGTCGGACAGCACCGCGCGGCGGCGCCTTTGAGTCATTGTTTTGGTTGCGTGCCACCACGCTGTTTTGAGCGTGCAGTGTCATCATACTCAGTATAAGTTGTATAGGTACATAGCACTCAAGCACCCTGGTTCAACCCTGTGCGTGCAAGCAATGTGCAAAGCGCTAACTGGACAGCAAGCTGACGTTTGAAAGCCAATCAAGCCCTACACTTTTCCTATGCAGTCAGTGCCAGCACAGCACAAACAGCACAGCGTCAAATGCACAACCCCTGCCAAGACGAGCATTTTGGCATCTTACAGTGCTGGCAAGCCACGCCGTGAAAGCTAACTTTCCACTCCGTAAAGAACAAAAGGCTGGTGCACGCCGATGCTTCACAAACGAAATTCAATCATCCCATCAGGGTCAGGCCCCTCTTGTGCATCGCACGAACGTTTGCATGTTACAGCCTTGCATCAGTTGCACGCGTGCATCTTGAACCTGGCCTGTGTGCTAGCACCCTGGCCTTCCTTACCTTCGGACGTCTGTGTTCACTTCATAAGCCCCGTCACTGCCACGCGAGGGTTGCGCCCCATGAAGGCGTAGTGCTACGCTTGCTTGTGAACTGTGAGCATGGCAACGTTCTTCATGCACTTTTGGCACTTGGCTCGCGCCAACGACCTCCGACTGGTATGCATCATCGCTTGCTGCCAGTCGCCGCCCGCCCGCAACCCACACAGAATCTCGACATTGAGAGCTTCACGTCCCTGCGATTGATGGCGGAGTCCTAGTCGGGGTACTAGGACAACTTGCAACTTTCTTCCATGGTAGTTTTAGACGCACAAACGCGCGCAAATGCACGTATTTGTGTGTTAATGTTAACGTACGAATCATACAGGATAATGCCATATCATACGACAATATGGTATTCCCATAGCATAAACACTGCAAGAAATACTGTCTCCATCTTTGTTTCTGTGCACGATGGCGCAGTGTCCACGGCTTGTCAACATCACGCAGTGTGTCACGACTGGCAAATCCTGCGCAGCAGGCAAACATGCCTGTCGTTTGCCCAACCCAGTCCCAGCCTCACCTTATCGTTCACAGTTGACTCTATGCTGGTGGATTTAGATGGCGTGCCAGAACCTGTATGTCCGCACCCCGAAACCGGCCTGAAACTGAAGTGTTGGGTCCTGGGTTGCCGAACAGCCCCAAAACACGTCGTTGAAACATGTTGTATCATTTCTCCGTATTGCCCGGAACTGGGTGTTTTGGGGCAAAGTTTACGATATTATACGTCGTAACGCAAACACTTCATTCGAAACCAATCGAAACAAGGCTGTCAACTCCTCAACTAATGTGGTTATGCAGGGACGAGACCCTTTAGTTCAAGGATTTTCGGCCTGATTTTATATGGCTGGATAGCCTGCGACATGACGAGCGCGAATCCGCGTTTGACTAAAAAACTAATGGAAACGGGCTCGCCATGATGCAGACCGTGCTTGCAACATACAAGGTCACCATCCAGTCCACTCTGTGTTCAGCGATGAGTCTGAGTGTCCTGCTTGCCTCGTCCGGGGTAAGCGCAGTGGCACAGGTGCTGGAGCTGCAAGACAAGGGCGTGCTGACTTAGCGGAGAAGCTGTTCGACCTGGCCAAGTGGCTTTGCTTGACCAACCCTCAAGCAGGGGCACAGACGCACGCAGGTAGGGGGCAGTCTCAGCTTGTTGTGTTTGAACCATGCAGTTGAACGCTACCCTAGGGACTCTGCGCGTGCACATAAACCACACAGAATACTGCACTGTTATTGTCCTTATCATGTTGAACAGGCATACCTGCCAACTCTCGAGGAGGACCAAGGTGTCTTGCAAGCGCCCCCACGCCGCGGGGTGAACCTTTCACGTGTGATCAGGCCAAGTAAGCCTGCCCTGCTGCCTTTCCTGACAAGGGTGTGTTAACTATTGTTTGGGTTGCTTCTGGACCTGGCATCCCTTGGCGTTTTGTGCTCACGTGCGGAAAACATAAGCTGTTGCGTTGTGCACATGCTTGCAGGCGGCTCACTTGATACGTCAAGCCACCAGCCAGCCAGTTGGAGCTCGACAAGCACGTGGTATCCAATGGGCTTTCAGCTGCAATAGCTGCAGCAGCAGCAGATGCGATGGCAATAGCAGCAGCAGCAGCGGCGCAGGCCATTCCCGCCGCCGCCCCTAGCGCGCGTACAGCTGCGCTCACGCCTGGTGTGGTGGTGGTGGCTGGTGGTGGTGCGGATGGCATGGAGCCAATAGCAGCAGGGACGCATGGCATTCCCGCCGCCCACCCCAGCGCACGCCTGGCGTGGTGGTGGTGGCTGCTGATGGTGCGGATGGCGTGGCGGCAACAGCAGCAGCGACGCATGGCAAACCCGCCACCGCCCCCAGCGCACGCCTGGTGTGGTGGTGGTGGCTGCTGATGGAGCAGATGGCGTGGCGGCAACAGCAGCAGCGATGCATGGCAAACCTGTCCGCGCCCCCAGCGCGCGTACAGCCGCGCTCACGCCTGGTGTGGTGGTGGTGGCTGCTAGTGATGCGGGTGGCGTGGCGGCAACAGCAGCAGCGACGCATGGCATTCCCACCGCCCACCCCAGCGCGTACAACTGCCCTCACGCCTGGTGTGATGGTGGTGGCTGGTGGTGGTGCGGATGGCGTGGCGGCAACAGCAGCGGCGGCGCAGGCCATTCCCGCCGCCGGCCCCCGCGCGTGCAGCCGCGCTCACGCCTGGTGTGGTGGTGGTGGCTGGTGGTGGTGCGGATGGCGTGGCGGCAACAGCAGCAGCGACGCATGGCAAACCCGCCACCGCCCCCTGCGCGTACAGCTGCCCTCACGCCTGGTGTGATGGTGGTGGCTGGTGGTGGTGCGGATGGCGTGGCGGCAACAGCAGCGGCGGCGCAGGCCATTCCCGCCGCC
>BDDA01000330.1:71069-83239 GCA_001662385.1 Chlamydomonas asymmetrica | reverse complement strand
CCGCGTGCAGCTGCGCTCACGCCTGGTGTGGTAGTGGTGGCTGGTGGTGGTGCGGATTGCGTGGCGGCAACAGCAGCGGCGATGCATGGCATTCCCGCCACCGCCCCCCGCGCGTGCAGCTGCGCTCACGCCTGGTGTGGTGGTGGTGGCTGGTGGTGGTGCGGATTGCGTGGCGGCAACAGCAGCGGCGACGCATGGCATTCCCGCCGCCTCCCCCCGCGCGTGCAGCTGCGCTCATGCCTGGTGTGATGGTGGTGGCTGCTGTTGGTGCGGATGGCGTGGCAACAGCAGCAGCGGCGCCCAAGGGGAGTTGGCACAAGGGAGCCCCCTGTGTCAGAAGTGGCCGGGGGAGGGGGCAGGATGGAGGTGGGGCACGCGTTTTGTCTTCCTACCGGTACATGTTTACCTGGATGCTTTGGCAAGCTGGGCGTTCACTACGCCCAGTGCACCAGCACCAAGTCCCCAGACGCTATAGCCCAGTCCAAAGGCCATACTGAAGAGGCGTAAGTTGCAGCGCTAGGCAGTCCCCATGACACAGCACGCATCAGGGCTCGCTACCAACCAGCACTACTGACAATCTACTGACGGCGCAACAACGTGATCTCAGCGCGCATCCTTACACACAACCTGCCAGTCGCCATAACTGGAAATGCACTGGTTAGCTGTGCACCACAGCGTGCACCGCGGGAAACATTTTGCCAGGCGTTGCACCCCATTCAGGCAGTGCCTGCAGACAGCCTCTTTGACCGCCTGCAGCAGGTTGAGCATAAGTAGCGCTGCCCTCATGCAGCAGGGAGCATTAGTGCATTCACATGCATGCATGACAATGCACGCCTCACATGCCTGTCATGCACACACCACCTACCAGCATGGCATCCCGCATATTCGGCCTGATCCCCGTGGGGACGTGCGGTGTGCATATGCGCATGCGTGAGGATAGAGGCTGCACGTGACGGTGGTGAGCAAGGCGCCTGAGCTCATCTGGCGGCAGCCGTAAAACGATGACCTCAAAGGTGCTGAAGTAAAAGCAGTGACTGTAGTGCGTGACGGAGGCGAGCGAGGCGCGGCTGCGGCCTACCTGCTCTGGCAGGTAGGTGGATGGGGGGACCGGCTTGCAGCTGTGGATGCAACCCCGTGTCGGGACCACGTGCTGCAATTCCTACGCGCTCTGCAGGACAATGCTCAGCCACTGCATGCGCGTCTGCCTGTGTTCGGCAGGCCGAAATGCCCGTGCATGCTGGTCTCGGAACCCGAAGCAAGTCGCGTGACGACTGTCGCCTCAAGGCCTGTATATCTATGACTCTGACCAGATGTGTGGCAACTGTACTGTTGGCAGCATGTGTGTGAGAGGGGCGTGCCTCTCTGTGCGGAGGATGCGCATTCTCGTACGCGAGTGTTTGCAGAGCTGGCACACAGGGCCGTGCTTGGTTGGACGAGTGTTTTGCACGAGCCCAACAACATGCAGGTGTCTGGGCATTCTCATGCCAGTTGCTACCATGAGAGGCCAGTGGGAACAGGGAGTAAGTGCTAGGGAAGCGGGGCGCGAATGTGTACCACAGGCTGGGACCAGTGGCAAATGTGATACGAGATATTGTTGGTCTCGCCCTTGGTTGCCTTACACACTCTCAACTCGCTGTTCGTTAACACGGTACAAACCATGGCTTGCATACCTAGGATTGGAGGGCGCGTAACCGCTGGGGTGGAGCAAGGGATGCGATGCACTCTTTGAGCAGCAGGGTCTTCAGGGACGCCAGCGACGACGGCGCGTGGTGCCTTCATCCGACCGCATGCATTTTTTTTTGGCTTCTTGGTGTGGAAGCCTGCATGTGGGCGCCCCCTGCTCCATCTGCCACAGCTGCGCTAAACCACACCGGGACAGTGGACAAGCCCCGGGATTGACGGTCTCTAAGGGCACTAGGCTCGCGCTCCCATGGCGCGGAGTGGGGGTGCCCCGCACCACAGGAAATCCATCCTCATCTCGGTCGCAGCAACGACCATGCATGGCAATCGACGCATGCCTGACACGCACGCATGCATGGCAGTCGACACATGCCTGACATACCTGTCACGCACACCACCTGCACGGTGCATGCCCGGATACCGGTTTTAAGCCTGAATTGTGCACTGGTGTATGCTTACGTGCTTGTCCTGTGGAGCAAGTTGTGTTTGGGAAGGGAGCAAAGCATTCCAGGCATGGTCGGCAGCAGCCGCGGGTGGGGCGTGTGACCCGCTGGCTGCCCTTACACAGGTTGGGCCACTGACTGTGTGACCACCACTGACTGTGTGACGGCGGCGGTGCGCTGCTGGGGCCTGCACTGGTATGTGGCTGCCTGGGGCCTCCCTGCAGCTGTGGATGCAGCCCCATGCCGTGATAACGTGTGCAATGCATACGTGCTGACCTGACAGGGCATGGCCATGCTTCGGATTGAACGAGTGAAGCGGTGCAATTATCATTGCGATATGTTCAGCACCTGTGCTTTGACACGGTTGGGATACCCCACCAGTCGAGAGCTGTGTTGAGTGCATAGCATGCGGGCGAGCGAGGTGCTTGCTTGGTGCACCTACCAGCGTAATGTACATGCAGTGTGTTAGGACAGCAGGGGGGCGGACCCCGCCCCCATCCAACTTCACATGCAAAATGATCCATGACCCGTTCAGACCGGGCCTAGACACACTGACTGACTGGTGTCGAGCGCAAGGTTTTAATAGGTGCTGGGTGCAACACCGTACGCGCTCTTTGGCCGATCAACCCCATGCGCATGCACACACGGTCACGCTGGTAGTTGTGCGGGCGTTGTGAGTGGCGAGCTGAGCGTGACTGACGGACGCTTCCTGGCGGTGACTGACGGACGCTTCCTGGCGGTCCGTGCGAGGTAAGAGTTGCTTGTGCGGCTAAAGAACAACACATGAGCAGTAGTCCGACCAGTGTTCAAACGCGTTCGCGCCTGGGGAGCAGCAGTGCCTAGTATTTAGCAAAGCAGCACCCCACTGAGCGCACCCCACTTACTGAGGGCAGTAGAGCACCCCGCTGAGCGCACCCCACTGAGTTGACCACACTGAGCGCACCTCCCACCCTCCAGGAGGGCTGGCTTCCTAGGCACACGCCTGCTTGTCGTGCTGGGTGTAAATGTGCCTGAGGCAGGCACAAACTGGCGCGACCACCGTCACGGCCGAACTGTCACGGCCGATGATGTACCGTGACCCGTCTCAGTGGCGCATGTCATGTTACATCGACACGTACACGAGAGAACAAGGTGGCACAGGCCACGCTGTGCCTACTTGAATGGCCTGCAAGGGAAGGTTAACATGCCGACCCACTTCCTATTGTTACATACGCCCAGGCAAGTCGCACGTTCTGGCAAATACGTAAGGCCTGAACGCAAGATGGCCGCGTTCAGTAAGGCTAGCAAGGCTACATGCAGGGCGCATGTGCCAGTATGCATAACGATGGAGACGGCAAATGACAATGGCGGGGTGTCTGGGCAGTTGTCACAGGACGCAACATGCCTGTGTGCATATATACACATACACGCGCATATGTACGTTGCATGGTTCCAGCGGGGCGTTACACGAGACATGTTTGCGGACATACAATCGTGCGCGTGCCTGCATGCACAGCGGCGTGACCTCCAGAGGTCAGCCTCTCAGCAGGAGGGGCAGCTCTGTTCCTGCTTAGGTGTGAGACAGCCGAAACCAAGGCGGTACCCTTGCGTGCAGGCACTCAGTCAGTGCATCGCCGCAAACCCGCGTGTGCAAGGGTTATCAACCAGTTAACTGGCGCAGGGGAAGGGAAGCTGGCGTGTCTGAATACGTGTGCCGGTGAGGCAGCAGGCATGGGCTTTCGTGCGTTGCCACACGGTACTACTGGCGACAATCCAGACCACCGTGACCAGATGCTGATACAACACAGCGGCGCCCAGGCCAAAAGCATGGTTGGTCTGGCTTGTTGTGGGCAGGGCAACATGCGCTAGTTGCGGTGTCGCACCAACTGAAGTGTCACCGCCATACGATCAGACGACAACACAGTCACAAACTAATTGCAACACACACGAGCTGGGATACTACTGTAAATGCTCAGTGGCAAAAACACCTGTGTCCGGTGTGCGGAACACGTTGCTCACTGCGCAGTTCAAAATTGTGCCAGGGCCAGCTGAACGCACGGCAAAACAAGAGCCGTCTGCATGGTAACCAGGAAACAACGTAGCTTCTTAGTTCCCTGTTCCGGCGCCAGCGCGCTTATACTCCCAGGCCGCTCGGCACATAGGGCACTTCTGGTCGGTGGCTGATGCAAGCCACTTCTGGATGCACTGCAGGTGAAACGCGTGTCCACAGGAACCCCAGACCACCGGGCTGTCGTCTCCAGGGTACTTGCCGTCTGGGGGGCACCCGTCAAAAGCCGTACGGCAAATGCCGCAAACGTCATCGCCAGCGTCCCACGTCCACGCCGCTACCGCGTGCCATTTCTTGACCTTCACCACAAACGCCATGCTGGCTGCCGTTTATTGTAAAAAGTATCATATGGTGTATTCCATGGTGTACTATGAGGCACCCCTCCTGCCAAACCCTTGGTGACGGGAAAACAAACAGTGCAGCGAATGGGTTTGTCGGTTTAGGAAGCAGTCCGTATACAGCTTCAGCAGCTTCAGCGGATAGGACATTAACATACAAGGAACAGGTCAATTGCCACTTTCTCAACGCTTTCAGTTTTCCAGCATTATCATAGTTGCGTTTTTCGTGATGGCACAGCAGTGCGCATATATAAACTCTGCACAATGAAATGGTCTCTTCTTTCACCTGCACGTAAGGTGTTGTGCATGGGCGCAGAGCTACTTGCACACACAAGCACACACACCGTGAAAAACCAACAATCTCAGCAACTTCATCGTCAAGGACCAGCTGCTCCCGCTTTATTCAGTGTGCATTGCGTGCTGCCCAAGTAGAGCTATTCAAGCTAAGCAGGACAATACTTAGCCACTGCACGTCTGCCTTTGTTTCGCCAGCCGAAATGCCCGTGCATGCTGGTCTCGGAACCCCAAGTCGCGTGACTACTGCCGTCTCAAGTATTCTGAAGTGACCCTGGCCAGATGTGAGATACATGTACTGTAGGCAGCATGTTTATGGGAGGGGCGTACCTCTCTGTGTGGAGGATGCCCGTTCTCGTACGGGAGTGTTTGCAGAGCTGGCACGCAGGGCTGTGCTGGGTGAACGAGTGTTTGCACAAGCCTAACAATATGCTTGGGCATTCTGGGCATTCTCATGACAGTCACTGCTATGTGAGGCCACTTGAATGTAAGGGCTGTGCTGGGGAGCGGAGCCACAGGCCAAAAACCACTGGCAAATTTGATACTCCAGAAGTACTTCAGATATTTTTGGTCTCAGGTCAAAACAACCCCCTCTCGCCCAGGAACAACTCGCTGTTCGTTAACACGGTACAAACTATGGCTTACATACCTAGGACGCAAGGGCGCGGAACTGCTGGGGTGAAGCAAGGAATGCGATGCACTCCCTGAGCAGGGTCTTCAGGGACGCCAGCGACGAGGGCAGCAGGATGCAAGGCAACCTGGAGCTCGCTTCAGACTTTCCTGGTCGGCCTATGTCTCCAGACCCCGAGGTTGGGGGGTTCGGGCCGGGTTCAGGGCTGGACTTGCCCGTCGACCCTCAAGGCACTGACCTGCACAACCGAGCCGTGTTGGCGGCCTTGCTTGGCCGGGGCTTGGCTTCTGCAACAGATGGAGACGAGGAAGGGCCAAATATCTATGACTTCGACACGGAGAACCCAGCCGAGTTCGTGAGTATGCAGAGGGAGTTGTTTGTGGAACTCGATGGTGGTGGGGCCTGGCCTGCTTGGTGCACACCTCGCCTTTGAGTATGCATATGTGTATGTAAATGGGAACTTGAGTTTGTCAATAGCTCCCTTACAAGGGCTGCACATCACTGGGTGGGGGTTGGCGTGTCTGGCCCGCATCCGCACTGCGCGCCCACTATGTGACCCTGTCTCAGTTGTGTGCGGCTGACGACCAGCCCAAAGCAACACTGTACAGCTGTGATCTTTGCATGAGAAACGTTGCCACAAGCAAGGAATGAGCTACCGTTTCACGAGTGTGCATGATGCGTGCACACTGTCAGCTCAGGCAGTGTAACCTGATATTTTGATATATTCAGCGTGGCTGCCAAAGCCGTAGCTGCATCGTGCGGTTTTGGAACACGCCACCTTGCGGGCTCATCGTCACCATCGTTCAGGCGCCGCACCCCCAGTTTTGCTGCATAAGGCACCATCTTACCCTCTGCCATGCTTTCACTGTTTTGCTTGTGTGCTCAGTATCAGAAGCTCTTCCAGGAGCAGCTCGCTGTGGTGCCCAGCGCTCGCAGCATGTTTGAGCTCGCGCGGCCCGTTCGCAACCCCTACACCGACAAGCTGCTGGAGTGCCTCCACGCAGCGAAAGCGGCCATGCCGCGAGCAGCAGCTGTGGCTAGCCAGGGCGTACTACTGCTGCTTAACCTACTATTTTCAGCGGCCATTGTGCTCAACGCTGCAACCGTCGGGGTGAGTCCTGGCGGTGTCGCGTCAGACATGTCCTTTCGCCCCCTGAAAGCACACGTGAACACGGACTTCAGAGCTTCCTTTTTTTCGTCTCTGGGCAATAAAGAGAGCTGGCAGAACTGGTATCATTCGCACCTGAAACACAGGCTTGTTTGTGAAACGGCTGCCTGGTGCGCGCAGGTCTTGTGGGCGCATCAGCTCTGGCGCGGCGCAGCGCCCGCGCTCGCCCTGCTGCTGCTGCACTACCTCGCCAGCGCAGCGCACCTCGCTTACCTGGCCTACAGCTGGCCAGTGGGGCGCAACCGCTCCGCGTTCCTTTTCGGCAGCCTCGCAGCGGTGCCGTTTGCACTCGACCCCGCGTTCGTCCTTTTGCTTCCCCTGGAGCCCCTGCTGCTGGGCACGCGCCTGCCACGCTGGTTCCGGCGGCGCTACAAGGGCACCGCAGCAGAGACCTGCGAGTGGCTGTGGCAGTACCGCCTGACCCGAATGGTCGAGAGCGCAGCGCTGCAGGCCGCGCCGTTGGTCGTGATGTGCAGCATCCTGCTGGCGCACCCGTCCCAGGCGGGCGGGAACGACGACGGCGACGGCCGCGGCGCGCTGCACCCCGGCGGCCTGGCTCGCGCGGTCATGTCGGCCACGCTGGCTGTGTGTGCAGCGCACGTGGTGGCGACGCTGGTGGCGCTGCTCATCAACGCGCGCGCATCGGGGGGGATGTCGCTGCTGCGCTATGGCGCACTTGTGGCTGGCATGAAGGGCACCACGCACCTCCCCCTGGAGTGGCAGGTGGGTTGCCCCCTGTAGTTATATATGTCGGCCTGGGGGGGTGCAGAATGGCTGGAACACGCAGGCGCAGCGTCAACTGCCGTGCGTGGTGCTGTTGTTAAACGGCGCTTACGGGTACGCTGTAGAGCGATGTAACAAGTATGCTTCACCGTCCGTATTTGTCAGGGCGATGTACTTGTGTCAGTAGCTGTGGTGGCGGCCGAGTCTCAGCAGCGTGACCCACATCAAGAAACTTCCTGCATCGCTTTCTGCTGCTCGGATATCATTCCCAGAGCGATGCACGTATGCAAGTGCACGATTTTGAAAAGCACTACGCTGGTACTCATGCTTGGCCTTTACCCACCATGCCTGTGGCTGCTGTTTGCCGCTCCACCCCTACCGCTACACCCCCCTCATACTCCTCCCCATAAACCCCCTCATACCCCCATACCGCCCCCCCTTCCGCAGGAGATGGTGGAGGACGAGCGGCTGACGCTGCGCCCCGACGACGCCGTCTTCGCGGGCCTCACCCGCCCGCAGCAGGTCGCCGCGCTGTGCGAGGCGCTGCTGCGCCCGCACCTGGTGCTCAGCAACAAGCCGCAGCACCCCCGTTTTCCCCGCCACTCCAGCGCGATGATCCGCCACAGCGAGGACGCACAGCGCTCATCCCAGGACTCTCAGCGCGCAGCGACAGCGGGCGGCGCCACGCCTCAACACACCGCCTCCGCCTCCGCTTCCGCCTCACAGCAAGCTCTGGCGCTTAGCATGGAGGAAGGAGGAGGAGGAGGCAATGCCGCGAACGGGCCAGGAGCGAACGGCGGATACGCCGGCCTGCTGCGGCTGCTGCGCGGGCCCGCGGCGCTGGGCGCGTGGTGGGGTATCCGTAGCGAGGCTGCGGCGCGGGCGCGGGCGGAGCGCGACGCCAAGGCGCGCGACGCAGCGTGGTCGCGCTCGTGCTGCATCGTGCTGCAGAGCCGCCAGGTGCGATCGCGTGTATGGATTTGTGCATGCATGGACTTGTGCACTAAAATGAAAGTATGACTGTGTGCACACGTGTTGGTGGACGATTTTGTCAGATGCTGGTAATGGAAGCTGGTAATGGTAGGACGCCTAAGGCTGGACAGTCGGTGTGCACGCTGCGTATGGGTTATTTTCCAACGTGCCTCGTGTATGTGTGTGAGTGTGTGCGTGTGTGTTGCTGCGACGGCCGCTTGTTATGCATATTCGTCATGGACTCATGGCGTAGGTTGCCGGGTGAAGCGCTCACAATGTGTCCGTGCTCACACGTTTGTGCGCCCTCACCTGCCAGGCGGTGCGCTCGGCGCTGGGCCTGCTGCCGGTGCCGCTGGCGCTGGCACGGAGCACGCTGCGTGGCGAGTTTAGCGTCACGCTCACCAGCTTTAGCGACGCAAACGCCTGCAAGTGAGTACTAAGTGGGTCACAGCGGGCAGGGCCACATGGTAAGGT
Source organism: Chlamydomonas asymmetrica (assembly GCA_001662385.1). Classification (NCBI taxonomy): domain Eukaryota; kingdom Viridiplantae; phylum Chlorophyta; class Chlorophyceae; order Chlamydomonadales; family Chlamydomonadaceae; genus Chlamydomonas; species Chlamydomonas asymmetrica. Next base: position 74,469 of record BDDA01000330.1, on the reverse strand, counting down.
TTCAGGGTTGCCTGGCTGGGGTTGTGGCTGTTGGTGATGGAGGTGTGGCTGCCTGACCTGCCTGGCTGGCTAGCTGCATGGCCAAGAATGTGTGGGTCCTGACTCCTGAAATTTTTGAAGTTTAGAGGGAACCCCCGGCTGCTGCCTGTGGTGGTCTGCACCCCCTCACCCTGACTGACCCGACTGACCTGCCCCCCCCCCCCTTCCCCTTACTTCTGGCTCTACTCTGGCTGTCCTTGCGTCAGGCACTGCTGGCCGCTGTTGGAGCTGCTGCTAGCGCACGGTCTCAAGGCAATGCAGGTGAGGCATGCGATCGTGTGTGTGGGTTCTCAGACCATCAATCCATCCCGCCTGCACGGGCGTAAAACTGTGTGCGACCGACTGAATCGTACGTGATGTGCGTGCTACGCTGATGTTGTGCTTCCCATGCACCTGCCTTGCTGTGCTTGATTGTTCCTATGCGCTGGCATAGGTTGGCATAGGACAAAAAGGCTGTGCTGAATCATGTGGACCAGTTGCTTGTTGCTAAATTTGTATCTAAAGTGTGGCATTTGAGGACCAGCCGAGGTTAATGTCTGTTAGCGTGTTTGTCAGTGCTTGTTGTTTGTCTGTTGGGTGTTGGTCCTCTCTTTGAGGGCAGTCCTTGGCCTTGTGCTAGCAGACTGTAAAATCATCATCATCAACAACAACAACGGCGGACGTGCTCAAAGGCTGCTGCCGCTGATCTGACTGTCGAGCATCTTTATAAGTACCGTACTTGCGACTTTGCGTGTGTACGGTACTGCGGCCTTGACGGTAACCACACTGCGCGCTCATTGTTGCCGCCTAACGCTTACCACCTGCGTTGCCTGACAGTATAAACCTTCAAACCCTACCCCCTGCAACCCCCCCTGCTGCTGCCAGGTGACCGACACGCCGCTGAGCCCCGACGCCTTCACCGTGCTCGCCACCTACCTGCCCGCACACTCGGCCAAGACGGCGGCGGCGGCGGCGCTGGCCCTCACGCGCGCGCCGGCGCCCTCGCTGGGCGCGTGCTGCCTGGCCAAGCTGCAGCTCAAGGACGTGCTGGCGGGCGGAAGTGAGTCTAGAGTTCAGGGCTTAGGGTTTCGGGCTCAGGGTTTGGGCGATTGAATTGTCGCCGTACCCGCTGAACCGGTTGTGTACGGTTGTGCATGGTTGTTCTGTTTCTTTCTCCTTGCTTGCTTCGCATCCCCACCTGATGCGCCTCCACCAGCGCAAATGATTTCTTAATCCTTACGCTTTATCCCTTCCTCATCAACTCGCTGCCCCTCAATCCTGCCTTTGCCCTTCCCCTGCTGTGTTACCCCGCAGTCACCACGCTGTGCATGCTCTGCGACGGGCTGCGCCAGAACCGAAGCGTCACCCACCTCGACCTCTCCAACAACCAGCTGTGGGGCGTGCGCGGAGCCCGCGAGCTGCGCAGCATGCTCGCCGCCAACGCCTGTCTCAAAGAGCTGCTCGTGCCCTTTTGCGGCATCACCAGCCAGGGTGCGTGCGAGATCGTGCGCGGCGCAGCCGAAAGCCGCACGCTCGTGCACCTAGACCTCTCCCAGAACCACATCGGCGACGACGTGCCGTGGCCGCCGCAGCTGCAGCTGCAGCAGACGCAGCAGACGCAGCAGACGCAGGGCGGGCCCGGCTCGAACGGCCTTACGCCGCACCCGCAGTCGGCCCCGGGGCTTGATGCCGGCGGCGAGGGTGTGGGCGCTCCTGACACGCTCACGTCGGCTTGGACCGCCCGTGGTGGTATTGCAGGTGGCGGCAGTGGTATTGGAGGAGGTGCGGGCGGGGAAGGGCAGGCGGCGAGCCGCCGTCCGACAGCCGGAGTGTCGTCCTCGTTGGACTGCGGCGGCGGCGGCGGCGGCGGCGCCGGCGGGCCGTACAACGCGGCGATGCGCCACATCGACATGTCGTTCAACTGGGTGCAGGACGCGCTCGCGGCCTGGATCGTGGTCCTGATGGACGCCTTCCCGCACCTCACGCGCCTGCAGCTCGACCACAACACCGACACCGCCGCCAGCCGCGCCGCCAGCCACGCGCCCAGCCGCGCCGTCAGCCGCACGCTGACACCACGCACGTTCGAGCGGCCCGGGCAGGCGCAGCAGGAGCGGCAGGAGCGCCAGGAGCGCCAGGAGCGGCACCTCGCGATACAGATGCAGCAGGCCGCCAACGCGAACCCGCCCGCCAGCGGCAGCAACCTGGCCAACATGTTTGCGAGGGGCTCTCAGGGCTCTCACTCGGACAGCTTCGCCATGCACAACACCGCCAGCAACCACGGCGTCGGTGAGTGGAGTGGCGCTGAGTGGAGGGCGGCAATGGATGCAGCAGTAGGGGCAGCAGAGGGTAGGCTTTTCTTGGTTGCATGGTTGTGGAAGCGCTGACTCGGAAGGACAACCACCATTTAATGTACCGTATCTTGGCCTAGCATGGCTTGATATACTGTATTTTCCAGCGCTTACTTGCCTTGTGCCTGCCTTATCCCTGCCCCTGCTGGTGTGCCTCTCACTCACTCCCTCAACAGCCGCGGACTGGCAGGCGTTGATGCTGCGCAACGCCGGCAACAACGCTGCGGGGCGCAGCCGCGGGCAGCACCTGGTGGCCCACCTCAGCCTGTACAGGTGCGCGTGGACAGGGCTTACGAGGGTTTCAGGTTACGCAGACACGCTCACGTGCTGATAAACACCAAAACAATGCGGGTGGCAAGCACGCTGATGTGCCGTTGTTGCAGGCAAACGTATGTACCATATCCGTATGCCCTGCTGGTGTTCAACCTTCTCCTCTCGGTGTGCATCCTTCACGCTTGTATGCTTGCGCCTTGCTGGTCCTGACGCTTTTCACTCTGCTGTTGCCCCCCTCCCCCGCCCTCTGCACCCCCTTTACACACAGCCCCGGCCTGCTGGCCTCCATCTCCCGGCTGGAGGTGCTTGACCTGCGCGGCCTGCCGCTGCCGGCGTGGTGGGTGCGCGGCCACAAGCCGCAGTGCGTGCTCATCGACGAGGGGCAGGTGGGTCACTGGGGGTGCGGGGGGTTAGGGTTAGGTATGGTTCGGGTTTGCAGTCTAGAGGGCTGCTGTGGACAGCAGGCTGGTGGGTTTTTAGTCAGTGTGTCCAACTGTGCAGGTGTTCATCCCCCCCCCCCCATCGTGCGTGCGCTGCTGATGACAGCGCTGATGCTAGCGTGGGCGCTGCAGCTGTGGCGGGTGTGCGCTGCAGTATGCGGGCGTTTTGAAGGGGCTTGATGTACTGGCGGTGCTGCTGGTGTCCATTCCACTGATATTTAGTGTGGGCATGCGTGTGTGTATATGTGTGTGCGTGTGCGGCTATGCAGGTGTATGTGGATGACGGCATGGGGCTGGAGCTGCCGCGCGGGCTGCTGGCGG
>BDDA01000330.1:49292-70087 GCA_001662385.1 Chlamydomonas asymmetrica | reverse complement strand
GGGGGGGGGGGGGGGGGGGACCTCACGGTGAGTGTGACCCTGGCCTTGACGGCAGGCCTTGCTTTGAGCTTGTGGTAAACCTTACTGTTGACACCGTGTGTTGTGGTAGACATGACCGTGAGTGTGTGGCAGACTATGTAATGTATGCAAAGCGACTGCTGGTATGTTAAGGAGTGTGTTGCTTCTTTCTTGGTCATGAAACTATGCAACCGCTGCGGTACTAAACAATGTCGTCGCCTGCTGCATTTTTGTGCTGTACATTCGAGCAGGCGCCCGAGTACTGCCTGCTGACCAAGGCGCAGCAGCTCTGCGCCGTCTACTACGCACTCTCCATCGCCTCCCACATCACCATCACCAACACGCTGCCCGCCAACGCACACAACCCCGCCATGACAGCCTCCGGCCAGCTGCCCCGCAGCGCCTTCTTCGACGCAGCCGGCGGCGGCGGCATCGCCTCGGCCAACGCCATGATGCTGCCCACCGCCCTCTCCACGGGCCTCTCCATCGGCATGCGCATGGGCAGCAGCCGCGGCGCTATTGGCGGCGGCGGCGGGATGAACTTCTCGGGGCAGCTCTTCGTGCCGCACGCCGGCGGACACCCGCTGAGCGCGTGCGGTGGCGGCTTCGGAGGCATGGGCAACGCGGTGTCCAGCGGATACAACCTATACAGCCAGGCCTCCGGCCCGGCGCATTACCTGTCGTCGAATGGCGCGCTGGCGGCGTTCCCGCCCACGTCTGCGTTTGTGGCTAGCGTGGCCGGTGGCGTCAGCGGTTGCCCGCCCGAGCAGCAGCAGCAGCAGGGGGATGCGGGGTTGGCGGCCGCGGCACCCTCACGTGGCGTGCCCCCGCCCAGCCTTCGCACGGGCGCGCGAGCCGTGCCCGGCCAGCCGGACTCTCAGCAGCAGCAGCGCCAGCAGGTGCCCGGGCCGCTGATGGTGACGCAGCCGGCGTCGCGGCCCGCCTCCCTCTCCTCCACCATTTCGGGCGGCGCGGGCCGGCCGGGCACCGGCAACGGCGCTGCCAGTAGCTCCCCCTCGCCCTCCCCCGCCGGCGTGCCCGCATTCCACCACTCCACCTCCCGGCCCCGTTCGCCCTTCATGGTGCCGTCCCCAGCCATGCAGGCCGCGCTGCAGCAGCAGCACCAGCTGGTGCCTGCGGATATGGAGCTTGGTGGGGGCAGCGACGCGTATCAGGGCGCGGTGGCGGCGGCCGTCGAGGCGGCGAGCTACAGCCGCCATTCGGTGGGCGCGTCGGGCGGCGTGCACACCACCAGCGCGCACACCGGCACGGGCACAAACTCGCAGCACGCGTCGTGCAGCCACAGCGGCAGCGGCACCAACAGCGGTGGCGGCGGCGGCACGCATCAGCGCAACAGCCACCACAGCTCGAGCGGCTGGCCGCCCTCGCCCGGCAGCGTGCCCGCGTCGTTCATGACGGATAATGAGGAGAGCGGCCACCACCGCCACAGCGGCAGCCGCCGCGTGCGACCCAGCCACTCGCGCAACCGCGGCACCCGCGGCAGCAGCACCGTTACCATGGCGGTGTCTGCGTCTGCGGCGGGGGGATCGGCAGGTGCAGGCGGCGATTCTGCTGTACCTGGCGCTGAGCACTCGGCAGCGTCTGCTGCCGTGCCTGGCGACCCTAGCACCGCATTGGTGGGGGTGGCGGACGGGACTGCGCCGCTGGTGGCACTGACCCTGGCGGATCTCGCTACGGCTGCAGCAGCAGCGGATGGGCAGCAGCAGCAGCCGGGGTCCTCGCTGGACCAGAGCCACCTGCAGCAGCAGCAGCTGCGCTTGCCGGCTGCCTCATCAGCGGCGGCGAGCGCCGCCCGCCACGAGCAGCTGGCCATGCCCACCACGCCCGTGCGGCCCTCCGCGATTGCCGCCATGAACGTGTACACCATCGCAGAGGCGTCAGAGGCGTTGATGAGCGGCGCCGTGATGGCGGCATCCAACCGGACCTCCATGGAATCCACCCCCCCTGGAATGGGGCCCTCTGGAAGATCCTCCCTGGAGTCGACCGCCCCGCCCGCGGGCTCGTCGGTCATGATGGGCACCAATACCAGCTTGAGTACCGCGCTCGGGACGATGGGGGGCGGGATCTCGTCCCAGCGTACGTCACTGGATCGCAGCGGTACGCCCGTCAACCTCCAGGCGCACGGCAGCACGAACGGCGCGTCGAGCAGCGCATCGGGCGCCGCTGCACACGGGAGCACCAGCAGTGGCACCGCCAGCACCGGCGGCGGCATTATCCCCACGATGTGGCCACCGTTCGGCAACAACGCGGCGGCGGCAGCCGCAGCGGGCTCGTCTGCACCGCTGACGGGCCAGCTGCAGCCGCCGGCGACGGCGGCGACGGCGGCGACTTCCCCGGGCGGGTTTGGGGCCAGATCGCCGGGTGGCGGTCTTGGATCGAGCCTCGGGTCTATGCTTGCAGGCATGCAGTACAACCAGTACCCGCCGTACGGGATGATGCATGTCTCGCAGTACCCTGCAGGGGCCGGCGGCATGGGGGTGGGCGGGGGCCTCGCCGGCGGCGCGTCGACGAGTGGCCTCATGCCGGTTCCGGAGCACGGCGACGTGCCTTCGGAGCACATGCCACAGGTCGCGGCGGTGTTCACGGGCGGCGGCTTGCCGCGCAGCTCCAGCGCCAACAGCGGCAAGATGCGGCTGCTCAGCCTGCAGCAGCAGCAGCAGCAGCAGCAGCAGCAGCACGCCGGCGGCGCGGGCACGTCGATGCTGCTGCCTCCGCCGTCGTCCGCCGGCCGCCTCGGCAGCGGCGGCGGCGGCTCCGGAAACTTGCTGTACACCAGCGTGTGGTCGCCCTCGGGCGGCGGCGGCGTGATGCCGGGCTCGCTTTCCGCGCCGGTAATGGTGTACGACACGACCATTGTGAGTGAGGAGGATATGGGCCAAAGTGTGACACTTGCTGGGATGCACCAGACGCAGACAGGCAGCTTGCGCCGCTCGCTCGACGAAACCACCACCTCCTCCGCCATGACCCTCACGCTCACGCTCCCGGAGCCCCACGCGCTCCGAAACCACGCGTCCGCCACCGCCAGCGGTACGTCGTCGCAGCAGCAGCAGCAGCAGCACCCTCGCCAAGGCGAGGCGGGCAGCGGCGGCGCCGCCGTCAGCAGCGGCAGCACGGGCGGCAGTACCTCCATTGTGCTACAGCCTTGCGCTGTTCAGGGCCAGGGCAACAACAGTGAGTCGGTGACCCTGCAGCAGGTCATGGGGGCGGTCGTGGGTGTGTGGGCGGGTCCTCCAGGGCCTGGCAGCGAGGTGCAGCCTGCTGGTGGCTCGAGCTCTGGCAGGCCGATGTCTGCCGCCGGCATGAGCCGGTCTGGCAGCTCGGCCAGCGCGCAGCAGCAGCGGCAGCAGCGGCGGCAGCAGCAGATCCAGCAGGATTACATGGAGGAGATGCTGCACCCCGGCCTGCTGCTGGTGCCGTCCAACTCTGGCTCTGCGCATTCCGCACGGCTCCATTCGCACCACGGCCCCGCCACCGCTACCCCCGTAGCGGCGCCTCCCCCCGCGCCCGCACCGGCAAGCGCCGAGCTGATCCCACAACAGCAGCAGCCCCGCCAAGTGCCCCGGCCAGCCGTGGCGATGGCGCTGGCCCGCAGCGACACGGACGACGCCAATGCGCGTGACGCCGATATCGCCGACCCCCACCGCCACCTGCTTTCCAGCGGCACCGGCGGGGGTCTGCTTAACAGCGAGAGCGGCACCACGCACGAGGGCGGTGCGGATTACTCGCCCTCTGCGGTACACTCCACCCCTGGATCCACGGCCCAGAATGCTTTGATGGGAGTCCAGGGGAGGGGCGGGATGAGCCCCATGTACGACTCCTCTTCCTCCACCTCCTCCTTAGCACTGGCAGCCGCAAACGACAGTGTTATGGCGTCGACGCAATCCGACGCCGCGATGATGACCGGCGGCACGGGCGAGGGTGGCAACGGCGGGATGATGATGATGGCGCTCATGGGCGCACGCCGTGCACGCAATATCGGAGGTGGCGGCGAGGACGAGGGCAGCACGCTGCGTTGCGACGCGACCGCCCGGCCCGCCGGCGGCGGCAGCGCTGCGGCGTCCTCCTCGCCGCACTCTCACGCCACCGTCGCGTCGCTGCAGCGCCTCGCAGCGGTGGCCGCGGCGGCGGCCGCGGCCGCCATGGCCGGAGGCGAGGCGGGCTCAGGCTCCGGCGCGGGCGGCCCGTCCGGCAGCCACATCGGCACGCTGCAAAGCGCCGTCGCCAACACCAACAACAACAGCAACGCCCCGGGCGTTGACCGCGGCACCGCTACCACTTCTGGTTGCACGTTCGCCAGCGCGCCGCAGCTGGAGATGGGCCTGCGGGGTCCAACAACAGCAGCAGCAGCAGCAGCAGCAGCAGCAGCAGCTGCAGGCGGCGCTGGTGGGCTCAGCGGGCCAGGCGAGGCCGCGCCGACCGCGCAAGGGGCCCTCCGCGGCGCCGGAACCTCGTCTCTCGCACCGTACACGATTGCGTCGGAGGAGTTTTCGTTCGCGGCGCCGGCGATCAAGCGCTCCTCCACGGACGTCAAGGACGTGTGGCTGGCCTCGAGCCGGACCGTCACGGTCGTCACGGTGGGCGCACAGGAGTGCTCGGGCACCATGAGCGCGGAGACGCTGCCGGACTCGCCATCTCCATACGCCGACGGTGGCGGCAATGGCGCGCTGCTGATGGCGCCGCCGGACGCTGTGATGCCAGCAGCAGCAGGTGAGGGTGCTGGTGATGCGGCGGTAGCGGCCGCGGCAGCGGCAGGAGCCGCGCTGCAGCGCACCACCAGCGGCAGCCCGCGCGCGCGCTCGCCCTCGCCCCCGCCTGCCGCAGCGACGGCCTCCCCGCGCCTCCAGCAGCAGCAGATGAACCGCAGCACGCCACACGAACAGCTGGAGGTGCGCACCGGCAACACCACCACCACCGCCTTCCACGCGACAGCGCCCAACAACTCCGCCGCCGCAGCCTCTGCTTACACCAGCACGCTGTTCATGCCCACCACGCCCCGCAGCTTAGCCGCCACCACCTACCCCTCCCAAGCCGGAGCCGCAGGCGGCGCCGCGGGCAGCGCCAGCACCGCGCCGGCGCTCAGCAAGCCGGGCGGCAGCACTGCTGGTGGCGGCATTCGAGCGAGCCCGTTGGGCGACGCCGCGAGGAGCGGGCTGAGCGCCAGCCTGGCCGTCGCCGGTGGGTTCGGCGGCACGGCAGCTGCCAGCAGCTTCGCCGCGCCGGCGGCAGCCGCGCTGGCGTCGGCGGCGTCCGCGGGCGCGGCGCACGCGTCGCCGCACGCGCACGCGCCCGTCGTGCGTTCGTCGACGGTGCAGCACCCGCTGCAGCACCCGCCCGCCGCCTCACTATTCGGCGGCGGCCGCTTTCGCTCAATCACAGAGGAGGAGCGCGGGAACGCCAACCTGCGCTTCTCGTCCGACAACGGCACGGCGTCCAAGGCGCGGCGCGGGCTTGCGATGCTCTCCGCCGCCTTTGGCAGCAACGGCGGCCGTGACGGGCCCATCAGCAACACCGGCAGCAGCATGATGGCGGGCATGCGCGGCCGCGGCAGCGGCCGTGCCCCGGCGGACGCGCCGCCGCTCGCTCTCGCGATGCTTGCTCCAGGGCTCGCGGGCACCGCCGGCTCGGGCAGCCTGTCCCAGGCGCGCTCCGCCACGCGGCTCGGCCTCGAACCGGTGGAGGACACCTCGGGGCACGACGGCGGCTCGAACGCGCGCACGGTCGCACAGTGGGCGCGCGGCGCCGCTGCCGGCGGCGGGACCGCGAGCGGGCTGAACGGCAGCCTGCCGCGCGTGGACTCGCCGCCGGAGATCGGCAAGGGCGCGTCAGTGTCGTCGTGGGACGACCAGCTGACGGGCCTGGCGCTGAGCGCGACGCCTAAGCAGAGCATGGAGCGCGGGCCGGTGTCGGTCATCCTGCAGGTGGGTGTGAAAGAGCGCCGTGTGAGCCGCGGCTCGGATGCGGCACGCGCTGCATGCACACGCACACACAGCTGCACGGCCCCACGGAAAGCATACTGCATGGCCCCACGGGAACCAAATGACTCTAAGCACACACAGCTGGCGGGAATCGCACTGCATGGCCCGATGGGCGCTCTTCCTGACGCACACAGTAGGCCGAAATCACACTGCATGGTGGTGACGTGGCCGCTGTTCCTGGCGCACACAGTTGGCGAGAGGTGGGGGGAATCAGTGAAGCAGGCGTACACGCGTACCGGCACAGGTTGGAAAGATTTGGAGGTTCAGGCAGTCCAGATCAATCAAGGTATTCTGTACTTCCTGATTGATCTGGACAGCCTGGATCTCCACATCTTTGCAACCGGCATCGGTATGCATGTACAGCTGAGACCTGATCAGTGTTCTCTTGAAGGATTTGAGAGAAAACATTTTGTTGTAGCTGCATGGCGATACGGGCCAGGCGGGCAAATGTTTATCATAGCCATGGAGCGATACAGAATTGTGGTGCATCAATTTGTCGGCCGGGGGCTGCGCCCCCGGACCCCCGCTCGGCCATAAGTACTTGCGCGGTTGTGCTTGGTTAAGGCAGGCCTGTACGACCGCGTATGCATCAGCAGCAATCATGCGTGTCTTGAGGCTGCCTACTCTACAGCGCTTCAAGAGCAGCATTATCAGCACCAGGCGCACACCAGTTCTGCTGCTGACGCGTGCAACACGCACGTACGTATACCTTCGGATGGATTGCTCTGGTGCTCTGGTTGGAGCTACAGAGCAGACTCATAGGCCCAACATAGAGACCCAGCGCGTGTTGAGTCCTGTATTGCAGTTTCCTGGCGTGTGTGCAAGCGCCTTGGAGGTACAATTAAGGTTGCTTCGACTGGCAGTTTGCAGCAGATGATACCTTGCACTACTTGCACCCAATGCACAAGAAACACCACAACGTGCGCATTTCTGAGCGGAATCACAAACGGAGAAGTGATTATGGAAGCTGACATCGCGACCTTTCCAGCGCTTTCGACAACGTCCGAAACGATTGAGATTTGGCGAAGTGCGCGGTGTGTCCGGGTTTGGGCTTTTGCGGTTGATGATGGCCCGGCAGGGCAGGGGCGAGTACAATAAGGCAAGCGCGCAAGGCGATACGGGATGGAATCGGGAACGTTTATCATCGCCTGACGGCGATGCACAGCCCCACACCAAACGTTTTGCATCGCCCTGCGGGCGATACAAAACTCCAGAAAAAACGTTTTCTCATCGCCCTGCCGGGCTCAGAAAACATTTTGTATCGCTTAAAAACGATATATCGCCACTGAAAGGAACACTGGACCTGATGCCCCCTCCCCTCTCTGCTGGTTGCATGTCTGTGATGGCGCTCGTTGAACCATTTTCCGTTCAGCGTGTGGCCCCCTCCAGTCAGTCGTCAATAACCAGATCATATGACCGTCCACATACCGAGTGCACGGATTACAACCATGTGCCCATGGTCCCATACTGTTGTGGCATTCATTCAGATTCCCGGATTTCCATATCCTAATTGCATATTTGAATGCCTTGCAAACCAACCAACTCCGATTCTCACATACAATGCACACACACAATCCACTGCGCTTCCCCACAGGTTGGCGTGGAGTGTATGCTGTATCGGTGATCCAATGCAAAATCTGAATGCATTGCAACTAAGCCAATCCCCAAATCCACTCCATGCTTCCTGCTCAGGTTGGCGTGGAGGGCATGCTGTGGGTGCCGCTGCGGGCGCTGGAGCTGCCCCTGCGTGCCGCCATGGCGCAGCACCCGGGCACCACGGCGGCGTTCAGGGTCAGCGGCATCTCCCACAACGCGCTGCGCCAGCTGCAGGCGCTTATGGCGGCGGCGCAGGTGGGAGCCTGGGGGAGGGCCGGCGGGCAGGGGGAGGCATGTGGGGACAGAGGGAAAGGGGAGTTATGCTCACAAAAGGGGCAGGTGCAGGTGATGGATGACGATTGAGGTTCAGGGACGTTCAAGGGGTGCATGCCTGCATGCAGACAGTTCTGTGATGGCCGGGGTAGGTTGGGTGGTTGCGCCATACCTGAATACCTGAATGTGCCGATGTGGACGTGAACCTGCAAAGCATATCTGGGCAGGGCAGGCTGGGTTGCGGCTGGGCAGGCAGGGGAACGCAGCACTCACCTGTCGAGCAGCAGCGCACCTCCAGGCGGCTTACCACATTAAGTCCCCCCTCCACCATTACTGAACCGTATCCGTTTGCATGTGCGTGGTCTGCGTTTGCATGGACTTGGTGCGGTGCGCAGGTGCCTGTCAGCACGCAGGCCAGCCGCCTGTGGCTCTCCCCCGTGTCGCTCTCCGGCAACGCGCTGCCGATGCGCTCGCTCTCTCACTCCCAGAGCCTCGCCTCGCTCGCCTCCAACGCCCTCCACGCCGGCTACCACCACCACTCCCAGCAGCACCAGTCCTTCCGCAACTCCTTCCCCGCCGGCGGTACTGCCTTTGGCAGTACCGTCGCGGTACACCACAGCCTCAACCGGGGCATGGCGGCGGCGGCCGCGGCAGCGGCAGGGCCGCAAGGCGGCGGCTCGGCCACGCTGGCTGCGCCGCAGCCGGCGGCGAGGTATGCGGGTGGCGCGGCGCACGCGGGCGCTCAGGCGCAGGCGCTGCAGGCGCAGGCGTCCGGCGGCGGTGGCGGGGTGCATGCGGGTAACGGCTCGCATCACCACCCGCAGCATCACGTGATGCACCTCAACAGCGCAGGCCTGGCGTCACGCGGCGAGTCCACTGGTGAGACCGGAGCTGTGACATTGTGCTTAAAGTATTCTTGGAGTGGTTCGCTTTGCTTGGGTTTGTTTTGACGATTAGACGACTGCGGCCTGCCAGCTGTGGCTGTCAGTGGAAACGAAGTCCACACTGTAAATGTTAACGCTGTGGACTTGGTTTTGCACAAAGCTGCTGCACACCCGCCAGCTGTCACTGCTGCCTTGCCTGCTTTCCCTGATCTCCAGCCCTCAGCCTGCATGCTACCCCTGCCCCCAGCTTGCCTGCTGCCCCATATGGCCATACCCATTTCCGCTGTTTCCCCTGTGTACTTTCCCCTGCGCTCACCCTGCCACTTTCCCCACCTGTTCCCCTGCACCTCCCCCACCAGGCCTGCTGGACCTCCCCCTGGAGCTCGGCCCCGTGCTTGCGCCCGGGCGCCACATCTCCATGGCGCAGCTCACCTACGCCTCGGCGGAGCGCCTGGTGCGCCTCGGCGACCTGGCCGCCGCCAACGGCAGCCGCAGCGGCACCTTCTTCATGCAGGTAAAACCCTAGACCATAGACGCCAATCCCTATCATCCTAGGACCAGGCACTGCCCCAAGAGAGATGGATACCTTTGAAGCTTCTCATCCCCCCGTTGGGTATTGCATTGACGCATACCCATGCAGGAACAAGTACAGGCTGCCTGCAGGCAAATCCCAAACCCCAAACCCTACATCCCACAAACTAAACCCTAAACCCCAACCCCTAACTTCATGCAGGTGCAGGACCTGCAGGCCACCGCCAGCAGCGGCGGCGGCAACGTCGGCGGAATGAGCGGCACCAGCGGCATGAGCGGCCGGCTGGCCCACCACCCCAGCAACCTCTCCACGATGTCGTCGGCGGCCATGCAGCAGCAGGCGGGCAGGGCCGCAGGAGGCGGAGGAGGGGGCAACGCGGGGGGCATGATGATTGCCTCGCAGTCCTCTGCAAGCCGACTGGCGTCGTCGGTGCTCGCCGCCAGCCGCCTGGGCATGCAGATGCAGCAACAGCAACAGCAGCTGCAGCGCCAGCAGCAGCAGCAGCAGCAGCACCGCCAGCCGTGGCAGCAGCTGCGCAGCAGCGGCGGCGGCAACGGCATGGCAGAGGCCAACTCCACCGTGGGCATGGTGCTGTCGGCCGCCAGCAACGTGCAGGCCGACGACGCAAGCCCACACGGTGCGCCGATGGCCCTCGGCACCCCTGGGGGCATCTCGCTGCAGCAGCAGCAGCAGCAGCGCCGCAGCGCGTCTTACAATGCTGCCACGGGTGACGAGTTCGAGACCGGCGCCTCCAACGCGGCAGTGGTGGCGGCAGGCGATGCCGCCGAGGAAGCGGCTGATAGCGTGGAGGAGCTTGACGGGCTCGACACGCCCGTCGCGCTGCGGACCGCCGCCGCCGCCGCCGCTCGTGGGAACGGCAAGGTCGCCTCCGGCAGCGACGGTGCGGACAAGGAGGACGTGGACGCGTTGCTGAGCTCGGTAGCGGACATGCTCAGCAGCTTGGCCGCAGCGGGTGGCGATGGCGGCGCAGCGGGGCCAACAGTCGGAGACGTGGTGCTGGACCTTCATCGGTCATCGCTGGTCTTTGCTACCGCTTCTGCCGTGAGCCAGCAGCAGCAGCAGCAGCAACAAGGGGAGGGGGCTATGGTGCATCTGGGGCATCGGGTTGGCGGCAGCACGCACGAGGCTGTCGTGATCAGCGCCGCCGCGATGGCGGCGCGACGCGCGCACGCGCACCGCATGGCGGCGATGGCGGCCAGCCTGGGCGATGACACCTCCGGCGTTGCCTCTGGCAGCAACCTCGACGACGACGGCGGCGTCATTTCGGTGGAGGTGGAAGCCACGGCCCCACACCACGCGGACCCCCGCTTTGTGCAGCGGGTCGTCCTGCCTGAGAATGCCGCGGCAGCCTCGGCTGTGGCAGCAGTGTCAGCAGCGCCTGCTGCCGCCGCAATGGGGCAGGCACAAGGCCGCACGAGCGGCAGCAGCCACTTATTGGTGATGGAGGGTGTGCTCGACGGCGGGGACAACGAGCAGGACAGCGGTACGGACGGTGAACCAGACAGCGGCGTGCACATCGCCGCCATGGTGGCGCGCGCGGCAGCGCTGTCTGGCAGCGGTGCGGCCGCTACTGCCGCCGCCCGCAAGCAGTCCCTTGACCACAGCCACAGCCACAGCAGCGGCGCTGCTGCTGCCGCGGCCGGCCAGCCCGGTGCGCGCAGCCGCCACGCCTCTTCCTCCTTTGCGCTGCAGCAGCAGCGGCACGCGAACCGTGCTCCGGGGCCTGATGGGTTTCAGGGAGACAACGCGCGGGGCGGGCTGGGCCGCTTGGTGGACCTCACCACGTTGGGTGTGTTTGACGACCTCACCGGCTTGGAAGGCAGCTTTGACGATGCGCTCATGCACAGGCGCGTCGCGCCAGCCCGCCCGCAGCAGCAGCAGCAGGCGGTGGCATCCGCCGCGGCCGCAGCGCCGGCAGCAACGGCGCCGCAGGATGGGAACCACGAGGGCGCGGATGCGGATGCGATGATGAACGTGATGCGGGCGGGCAGCAGCGGCACCGCCGGCGCGCCGTCAACGGCGCTGACGCCCAGCGCGAACGGCAGCGGCAGCGGCGGCGACGAGCGCAGCAGCACCAGCCGCGACATCAACGCGGCGGCGGTGAACGCTGAGATGCCGGCGGGGACCACGGGCTCCATGGCGTTCATGCGCAGTACATCCAGTACGCGGCTCGGGGAGTTTATGATGCCGCCCTCGCGTGGCGGGCAGCGCCACCACCTGATGGCGCAGGCGCAGGCGCAAAGGACAACTCATCCGCTGCGGCAGGAGCAGCAGAGCGTCTCGACAACTGCTGCGCCCGCGCCGGTGCCTGCGCAAGGCGGCGGCGAGGCCAGCAGTGGTCGTGCCGACGGCCTCACCACGTCTGCCAGCAGCAACAGCGTGAGTGCCAGCACGAGTACCTCCGGCCCGCTGATCCTTCCCCTGAAGGCCTCGCTAGGTGCTGCTGCCGCGGCGGCAGCGGCGGCCGGTGGCAGGGTGGTAAGCTCGCTGGACCTTGCGCTCCCGTCGCTGCACATTGCGCGCGCCGGCAGCGGCGGCGTCTCGCGCCCGCTCTCCCAACAATCAGTCACGCTCGCGGACGCCACGCCGCACCTGGCGCTGCGGATCCGGCGCAGGGGCGGCGCTCTGCTTGCGGTTGGCGGCGGCGGCGCTGCCGCCGTGGCTAACGCTGGTGGTGTGTCTGGGGGCGGGGCGGGCGGCAGCGGCGGCGGCAGCGGCGGGTCAACTTCGCCGGAGTCGCTAGCGGCTTCGGATAGCAAGATGGCAGCGCTGGCAGCGCTGTCCATGGGATCAAGGGGAATGCCGCCCCACCTGCGCCACCACCACCAGCAGCAGCAGGTGTCGATGCAGGCCGCCGCAGCAGCAGCAGCAGCTGCGTCGCAGCCCGCGCCATCTCCGGCCGTCCTGCCTACTCTAGGCATGAATGCCGGCGCCGAATAAGTGCTCCATTGGTTTCGGACCGATTCCGGCATGCCATGGGCTGGCTGGCTGAACACCATGGATTAACATTGCGTTTGCTGTGCTGGCGCGAGCCGCATCGTCCCTATGTCCCTGTATGCTGCTCGCTCGCTCCCGGGGGGGTGCTGCGCACACTCGTCCTGCCTGCTGTGCTCAACACGCAGCCTAAAAACAAGATATGGTGTGAAGGGGAGCGAGCCTTTTTTGCCCTGTGAACAAAATAGTAGCGTTACCACCTCTGCTCTGTTGAATGCAATTTGGTCTATATCGTCTGCCTGTCTGGCCGCCAGCCTGCCTCCTCTCCAGCCATGCAATTTGCACATGCTGTGTGGGCCCGGTAGCTGTGCCACGGCCGCGTTTCGTTTGCATTTCGTCGGTTTGCGTTTTAAGTTTCTGGAAAACAGCAGCCCATCGTGCGTTCCAACGTGCAAACCCAAAACCCCCAAAACCCCTCTGTCCTGAGGCGGCTGTGCTTCCATGTGTGATGACCCTACTACGCTCCTCTGCAGTTTGTGTTGCCCGCCTGTGTGGTTGTACTGTACGGTAGTCGTTTTTATTCAGCCTGGCGGTCTGACGCCGTAGTAGAGCTGGTGCTTTTCATATTTGATGCAAGTTAAGATTGGATGCAAGTTGCCACCGCGGAGACGCTAGCGGGCAGGGGTGCGTGCGGGGTGTGTGGGGGGTGGGGTGGGGGACGGTCGGGAAGCTGACGGCTCGCGTGTCAATTTCGTCAGCCTGCCTGTGCAACTTGAGCCGCTGCTCCCGCCCCGGCATGTATGTCAGCTCCCGTTAGCTCCATTCCACCCCCCCTTGCCGTATGTATGCCACTGCTGTCTGGCCGCCTGCGTGCCGGCACCACTGCCTCTCATGCAATACCTTCACGACTCATCCACACACACGCACGCTTGCACACACGCCACACTCTCGCTTACAATAGACTCATGTTGCTAGTAGGTGAATCTACACTGCCGACATCGTGCGCAGCCCTTTCTACTGCTACTGCTAGTGTACTGCTTACCTACTATCTACAGCTACAATCTACAATGCACAGTGCAGGCCGAAGTTGCCGTGCCGGCTTTTCGAATTTTGAGACCCCGCTTGCGGTGTGTGTATGGCCCGTTTGATGGATGTGCGTGGACTGCTACTGCTACTGTTATTGCTACTGCCACTGCTATTGCTACTGCCACTACTGCCTGTGGCGGTGACGGCTGTTATGGGTGAAGCAGCGCGTGAGCGTCTGATCCTCCCTTGCCGCTCTTTATCGCCCCCTCGCTCGCTCTCTGTCCTGAGCAAGCCAGCTGGGAAAGACCGCAGCCAGCGCTTTGGCCGCGCAGGGATCGCCATAGCGCTGTGAACCTCTCGTTCCTGGCGAGCCCTATTTGATCGGTTGAGCTTGTCAGTGGCCGCATGCTGGTGGCGTTGTCATGTCTGCGTTTCAGGCGCGAGCGACCGCCTGCCTCAACAGCGGCAGCAGTGTTGCGTATTCCAGCGCCACTGCAAGCGGCTGTGTCGTCGTTACTTGGTTGCTTTAATGCACGCGACTCGCCTTGGTGTCATTGCGTGTGTGTATGTGTGTGTGGTTGTGGCTAACTGCTTTGCTCCGTGCACTCCGACGTGTGATGGGTGCATGCATGGGTGCACCCTCCCGCCGCCGCTGCTGGTGCCTGCGCTGCGACCATAGCGTGTGCTGTGGCGCCGCCCCCGAGCGGTGACATTGCTGCGACAGGGGCGCGTGCTTTGCCGCGCCGCACCCGCACTGCGCTACGCCGCAAGCGCTAGGCCGGCCCCCACATGCACACGCCTCGCCCCCTTGCGTAGCGCCTCTGCAGCGCCTCTTCTCCCTGCCTGCCAGCGCCGCCTCGTTCTGTTGATGGGCCTTCGTCCCGCTCTAGGAGTCCATGTGACGTTACGCCATGTGTACCTGCTGCACCAAATGGTAGCTGTTCTGATGGCAGCGTGTGCGTTGCCTGGCTACATGTGTGTGGGATTGTGGTGCTCCCCTGATGATACCGCACTTGGACACCCAACCACCCGGCCTCCGACTGGGCGGCTAGCACTGACTGGCGGCCACTTGGCAGGCTGAACGCCACAGACCCTCGGCCACCACGCGTGCTTGACCTCCTACGCAACCATGGCAATCAATACCGGTATTACCAGTATGGCATTGCGGCTGTTACGAATTGTTCGAACGGTCCCGATTGAGCTGGGCGCGGACCCCTTCGTATACCCGGCCGGCCTAAGTACTCATTACCAGTCATCACACAGCAGCTGTCAGTCTTGGTTTTTGGTGTGGTGTGGGTCACTTCCTGGGCCCTCTCAACTGCGGCATCTGGCCAACTCTAATCATCAAGATTTAGGGCGCACCCGCTGGGCCCTAATAGTAGGCCCCCCCCCCCGGTGACTGCCAGACACCTGGATAGGTGCTCACGGCAACCACACATGTTGTCGTCTATGCGATGTTGGCTTGTGCGTGCGATAGCTGCAACGAGATGCGGCCCCGGACCTGCATGTTTGGAATCGGAACGACCACGGGCATGATTATTGGAGCTTGCTTGCTTCGGCCTGGTGCATGCATACAGCATATCGTTGGAGTGCTTCATTCGGCTGCCAGCCTGTACAGCTGCTGCTGCACGGCTATCTGTGTTGATGTGTGATCTCATCGGAGACGCTTGGAGGGCGAGAGAGAGAGAGAGTGTGTGCGTGTGTTCGCTAGGCCAAACGGCAGGTCCAATTCGTAAATGCATGTGTGGCTGGACATTGCATATGGCGTGCTCCGGCAACAGGAGGCGGTGCGTTGCGTGCATGTTGCGTGCACGTGGTGTGGTACTATTGGCACACTGTTTGGCACCCTGGTGAACCCCCCTCCTCCCGCGAATGCTCATGCTCATGCGCATGCTGCTGCTGACGCTAACGATGTGCACACGCATAGCGCTGCGTACGTGAGGGCGAGACGGTGTGTGTGCGTGTGCGATGATCCAAGCTTTCCGGTGAAAGCCATGTGTGCGCGGAAGAACTTGTGAACTGTGCATTGACGCGTATGTGCGTGTTCGTGGATTGAGGTCTCCATGAGGCAAGAGCCAGGGGCTGCGGTACAATGCCGACGGTGCTGACACAGCGCCATGCAGCGCAATGCCTGTGATGTTGGTGTGGCGAGCGCTCTGTGTTTCATCGTTCGGGTTGCGAGGAGTGTGTGTGCAAAGATGTTGCAAACTGTAACACGCGCAAGAGCTCCCTCTCCTCCCATAGGCTCGAGCTCTGCACTGCACCCCCGGCTGGCTACGACACCACAACAGCAGAGGTCTTGTGTTTAGGAAGGTTTGGTTCCCGTGGGGCCATGCAGTGTGCTTCCCTTGGGGCCGTGCAGGTCTTGTGTCATTGTGTGTGACTCGCAGCTGACGCCGCCAGCGCGTGATGGATGGTTTGATTTTGATTTTGATTTTTTACACTAGGAGCTTTCTAGCCGAGGCCGACACTCCCCTCAGATGAGGACAGAAAACCCTCGCAGGTGCGAGTCAAGCAAACAGGCAACAACAGGCCAACACTGAACGCGTTAAGCCAAGGTTAGGGTATGATCCATTGTGATAAGCATCCGGTACATGCACGAGGCACCATATTCAACAGAGATGATAAAGGTCAGCGACTTGTTTGCACGTAAAGTTCGTGAATGTAATCTGCCACTAGTCGACAGTTAGGGTGATTCAGCAACATGCGCATGCCAGCAGCATTGGCTGACAGCTCAGCGCTAAAGATCTCGGAATACTTTGCACGCAATGAAGCATAATGGGGACACTCAATGGCCACATGCAGCTCATCTTGAACCGAACGGTGTCCTTGATGGATGGTGCATCGCGCGTTCTCTGCTGCAATGGCACAGCGCAGTGAGCACGGTTGCTTTGCGCGTAATGGCGGCACCGACAGCAATTCAGGGTTCAGAGTTGTTGTGCAGGGCTGCGGGCAGCGCTGCTCATCAGTGTGAGCATGCAGGAACAGGCAGCAGCGTGTGACGTGCATGCAGAGCGTGGACGCCCACACAGTATCGCATCACACCGGGTGCAGAGCCCTACTGAAATCATTCTGCCTGGCCCCACGAGTGCAACTAACAGGTTGCAGCGCGGGACACTGATAACGACACGCATGTGTGGGAATTGAAGTCCACGCAGCGTCGTCCACACATGGGCTCGGGCTCGGTGTTTATCTGTGAGTGCCTTGCTTGCGCGCACTGCAGCATAGTTCTGCAGCCAGGTAGGGCTGACGCGGACTGATGCTCTCTGTTGCTCACACCATCCACATGGGAAAGCCCACATCAGGGTCGCCAGCCTGCTGGCATTTGGGTCGTATGATTGGCCCTGCACACGCGCCCCGGTGCGCCCCATGCATGCACGGCCAGGCTCGCTGGTTGTGTAAATGCGTTGTACTGGCTGGATTGCGACCGCAGGGTGCCTTCCTGCCGCTCTTGTATTGTGAGTACACTGCGGCGGCACCACGCACTGCCATTCTGCAGACGCACAAGTACTCGCGGCTGCTGCACGCGAGTTGTGCGTGTTGGGGCGGGGTAGGCGGGGCATGGTCAGGGACACGCCACTGGCCACCAGGTGTGTTCAGAGTCATTAGCTCTCGCAGGGCCATCCATGCAGTGTTCTCTCCGTGCTGTGTGCTGAGCATATGTGTGAGGATGGCCAGGGGCGAGCGTGTGACGGAGCTAAGTGCACAGCATTACAGTATGGTTCGATCTGTAGCACAGTGGTCCGCAACCCCCCCTGGCAAAGAGCAGATTTGTGGACTAGCACTCCGCTGCCCTGTTCGCGAGTGCACTATCTACTCTCCCCCCCCCCCAAAAAGAACCTTGCCCCGATTGTTTTCAAGACATTATTCAGCGCACTACACTGCCACCGCCTTCCTGTTTCATTATCGAGCAAACAAACAGTGTCACGGCATGCTTGCCTTGTTGCCTCACCATGCCTCCATATATGTGTATATATATGAAACAAACGCCCCGCTCTCCGTATGCGTGCGTCCTCCCGGTTCGTTTCAGGCTTCACGACGTCTACACTTTTTTGTACCCTGAAAGCTTACACAGCCTGAAGGCGATTAAGCAATGGCGATGGCGAGCCGTGAAGTTCAAGCAACGGTGTCTCGTTCAAGTACTACCGTGGTATGTACGTAGTCACTGATAATCCCGGGGGTGCAACCAAACCATCCCACCCAGACGCAACTAGAAATGCGTGGCCATGCTGGGATGCACTCCCAGGAAAGTAGACATAGGCCCGGTGAACGTTTCGGTCATGTGTGAAGACGCCCGTGCAAGCCGTACGGCAGTCTCATCGTGCAGCCAGCACCTTTTCGCATGCGTGCTCACTGACGAGTCCATACAGTCAAGGAATGGGAGGTGTCAGGCCCTCGTAATAAAGGTTATATGAGCCAGCAGTTCTTCCAGCAGGCAAGCACGCCTTCGAGCAGGCCTTGAATGTTACGGGGGGCAGGCGCCTTGGCCGAGACCGTTGTTGACGACCGGGACGCAAGCGCGCTTTGTGGGGCTGAAGAGGGTGCCTTTAGGGCAGGTGTAGTGGTACGCCTGCTTGATGGCGTTGATGCACATGAAGAACCCCTTGCAGCTGCAGGGATCTGCACGCAGTGTCAATGGTCAGGTACGCAGCGAGTCAGCAGGGTCAAGGTGAAGAAAGAAAAGCGAGTCTGACAGCAGCCGAGCATACAGCAGCGGTGGTCCTGAGATGTTTCGCAGTAGATGCAGTCAACAAGCACCAGGTTGAGGTGGCTGCGTGTGGGGACCAGCACGTAGTCAGGGACACCACCACTGCATCCTTTCAGGTGCTTGCAGCAGAACCGTTTTCTTGCAGCCCTAGTACTGGCCAAACCTCAAACCCGTTCGTTCCAGCAGTGCATGCAAACACAACTGACAACTGTTGGTCGCAATTTGCAGTTTTGTGTATTGTGTGGCACTGGGTGGGCTGGCGGGGGCACAAGTAGTGGACTAACAGTACTAAGGTTGCTGTACTAAGGTTGCTGTTTGCACTCCGGTACTAGCTGAGTGCCCATAAAAGGTCCTCGGCTCTTAAACTTACTGATCACATAGGTGCCCGGGCCTGGTGGGCAGGTGACTGCACAGTTTGGTGGTTGTTTGGCGGTCAATTCCCTGGTTGCCAGCACGCCGCGGCTAAGTACAAAGCAACACATCACACATAGGGCCAGCAGGATGTGCAACTGGGTGCGAGACCTCATTGGAGTACGTGCGTGCGTGAAGAAAGTGTGGTGTTGTGTGTTGCTTGAAGAGAGTACCAAGCTCGACTGTGGCCAAAACCCTGCAGACCTGTATTTAGCTGCTGTCTATCACTTAGCTCTGGAGTCTGTGCACAGGATCGGGTGTCAGTGAAATGGCAATGCAAGCAGAGGAGGTCACACTGGCAAAGAGTGGGTTGCATAAGCAAGAATGCTATGTACGGCCTCTTGCTTCTTGATTGTACACTGCCCATGTTTTTTATCAATTAACAATCAACTAGTAAGCCTAAGGCTTGAATCACGGGCAGCGTTGGAGTCCAGCAGCTGTAGCAGCACCAGGATCACACCAACCTCAAACCAACCTCTCCAGCGTCAGCACACTACCGCACTAACAATGGCCACTGCAGCCAGACACACTGGTTTCAAGCTGTCATCGTTTCTCGTGCTCACAATGACACTGCTGCTGCTAAGTTCTCCCCAGCAGGCCGCAGGGCAGTGCTGCGACTGTAGCTGCTTCGACTGCTTTGCCTTCGAAGACAAATACCTTTCAAGCAAGTCTTGCTGGCCACCACCATCTTTGCCGCTTCTGTTCTGTCCTGGGGTGGCGCCCCCCGCGTTCCTGCCGCCTACGCACCTTGAATTGCACCTTCGGCAGCGTTCTACGCAGGCTTGCGTCCTTCAGCGAATGTTCCATTAACCTGTATGTCGGCCTCTGCAACTCCGTTTGTTGCAAATAAAGCTGTGTGTGTGCGTCTTATATATATGCAGATCCCGGAGACTGCACCAAGTTTTGCCAGTGCTATGGAGAGCAACTACCTGTTGCACTGGACTGCCCTCCTGGGACCGAGTGGGACAGGTCGTTGAACATCTGCAACTGGTACGTAGGAGGCTGACAAGGCCACACCATGCCCCACTCAGTGTGACACCGTTAATTTGTCCGCCCTCTTCGCTTGCTTGGCAACACTGGAATGTCAAAAGTGTGGTACAGTTTTGCACTGGACTCAAAACTTGTGTGACGTGTCTTGCTCTGGTGGTCGTGCAGGCCGTACGCAGCTTCGTGCCAGAAGGCACCAGGCTGCTAAGTCCCCCCATATGTACCTTGTACAGTCTACCTTGCCATGCCCACGCTTGGGATCCGGGAACGATGCTACATTCAATGAAGACTTGCGTGCAAGCAACGTGACGAGCGGGCACGAGAGCACAGCTGTCAAGTCACACCTTGGATCGATGGTTCATATACCACCTGTGACTGGCGGCAGTTGCACACCCTTTACCTTGTGAAGTGTATGCGTGCCTGCTGCGCCTGCTGCTGACACAACTTACTCGCATGCCCTGAAACACGCGGCGCATTCCGTTGCACCAGGCCTTCCTCACAGCCCATACCTTGAGCTCAGCCATGGCATAGCTATTAAACAGTGGTGTGGGTAGCGGTTCAGAAGCGGCGGCGGCGTCGGAGGGGCCACGGGCGGAAATTGTGTTCACACTTCTCTGGAGGTTCAGGTCCAATGCTGATGGATCAACGCACAACATTGACGCAAATGCACTCTTGCAGTGGGATTCACTTGGAGTATTTGCGATCTGATTTGCGATGCACATATCCTTTAAACAGTGCAACATTTTTGGTGCACCCTGCGTAAGCTGCGGGGAAGGCGGCCTCAGTGCATTCTCGGCTCGCCTTCGCCTTGCGGCCCCCTCCCCCCTCCCCCCTCCCCCCTCGGGCGCATTGTTGCAGGACCCACCACTACCGCCACCACCACCACTGTTGATGTTGTGAACATGCACTGGCGGCATGCGGGCCTGCTGTTCCTCTCCTCTGCTCATACAACCCACCCACCCACCCACCTGGCTAGCTGTATTGTAGCGATGGGAAGTGCACGCCAACGTGCGGTGATGCGCGCTGCCAGCCCTGCCATATGACAGATAGGCCACATCCCTACAGCCCGTATAGCACAACAAACCTCCAGCCCGTCCCTTGCGCTGCGTGTAGGGACAGGACAGCCTCAACACCACCGTGCTCAGACCGATACCGATGCAGGAGAACGACCCAGGCAGTGCTTACATGTGAAGGGACCAAATGCGGCCGCGCCAGGCAATCCAACATTGAGACCTGTTGCACCGTTGCAGGGTGGTGTCGTAATCGCGGCGCTGCGGGCACAGCACACGCGCATGGCCCGGTGCACACACGTGCGCGGCTGAGTTGTGCATGTCGGAAGGGCCGCCGCGCGCAGGTGTGTGCGTGTCCATGACGAATTGATGAGTGACGGATGGCATGTGGGCGGAGTG